>OX336389.2:1478616597-1478849868 GCA_946902985.2 Meconema thalassinum
AAGCGTTGACGGTCTTATGAGGACGTCCCGCACCTTTAATACTGCCGCGAGTATGGGCCTTGGTTTTTTGCAGAAGAAAAGTACATCGTACACCTGATCCAGATAACATTTACCTATTAAAAACCCCCTAATTTCCCCCCTTTTTATCTAGCTTGGCTGTGTCGCTAAATTGTGTCTTATTTCCGACAGGGTGTGTTTTTTAGTAGCGTGAAGAGGGGTGAGCTCTCCATGAACGTGTGTTCATTTAGATTGTTGGGATTGTTTCGTTTGGCTAGGTGTATCTCGATTGCTTCCTTTATGTCAAGAGCTCTGCCTTTCGATTCGTGATGGGTTATTTTAAGGTCCGACTCTATGTTGGTAAAGCTGTGCCCTGCGTCACACATGTTCGCACACGGCTGAATGTGTTCCGTATCTTATCGCATTCCTATGTTCATTATAACGTGTGTCTACTCGCCTTCCACTCTGCCCGATGTAATTAGCTTGACAATCGGTGTCTCGGCACGTTATAGAATATACCCCTGACCTTGAATACGGGTCACGTTTATTTAGATTTCTATTTAGGAGGTGCCTAGCGGTTGTGTTTTTCGTCGTGAAAGCTATCTTTATGCCTTGCTTTTTGAATAGGTTAGTGATTTTATATGTATTCGCATTCACATAGTTGAAACGCGCAATTTTTTTCTCATTACTGTCCGTTTGGGAATCGTTTTATCTTTATTTTTATGTTTGGCTATAATTTGATTTATTTTGCTTGGCGGGAAGTTGTTTTCCTTTGCTATTTGCTTATTAGTTCTTATTTCCTTATTATAGTTGTCTTTTGACATGGGTATGTTTAAAGCCCTGTGCACCATTGAATTGAAACCCGCTAGTTTGTGCGTACTGGGGTAATGAGACTGATTGTCGATTGCATGCGAGGTTTGTGTTGCATTCCGGAATATGGAATATGAAATGTCGTTGTCTTTACGTTCAATAGTTATATCGAGATAATTTATTTTCCGGTCTATTTCGGATTCCTTAGTGAATTTTATAGAGTGGTGTAGGCTATTAATGGATTGGAGAATTGTTTCTTCGCTTGTTAGTTCAGTATCGTAGATGCAAATTACATCATCTACGTATCTTTTCCATATTACTATTCCCTTTGTTGAAGTCTTTTCTAAGAACGCATTTTCTAGTGCATTGATGAAGATGTCAGCCATTAACCCACTTAGTGGCGATCCCATTGCTAGGCCTTCTCTCTGTGTGTATATTTTATTGTCGAATTGAAACACGTTTTGGATGAAAACGACCCTCAGTAATCTCACAATCTCTTCAGTTTCTCTTACCGAAATGTTGGATTTTAAGTTGTTTTCGATAGTGTTGATTGCTTCAATAATCGGAATATTGGTGTACATGTTAGTTACATCGAAGGATACTAGCCTGAAGCTAGGATTCATTTGTAGGGTGTTCAATGCTGTTACTAGTTCTGTTGTGTTCTTTACAGAGTTGTTTTTGTCGCTGGAAAGACGGCATTTTAAGATTTTTAGTAACTCTTTGCTGATTTTGTAAATAGGGGCATTCCTACAATTGACTATTGGACTCATTGGGCATTCCTTTTTGTGTATTTTTGGTTGTCCCCTCAATGACGGTATTTTCGGGTTCATGTTTATTAATTTTGATTTTTCGGCTTTGGTCAGTATGTATTCTGTTTCTTTTAGCGCACTTTTTATTTGTTTTTGGAATTTGTTGGTGGGGTCTTTTGTTAATTCCTTGATTTCGTTGTTGTTTAGGAATTCGACTGTTTTTTCAATGTATTCTGTTTTGTTCAAAATTACTGTAGTGTTTCCCTTATCTGCTTTTGTGATGATTAAGTCATGTTCTTTTATTTTTTGTTTCAACGACTTTATTTCTTTGAGTTGTTTGTTGTTTTGAATGTTATTGCTATCGCCCTCTCGTTTGAGGATTTTTTTGGCTTCGTTGGTGGCGAGATTTTTGGTTAATTCCCTGTCTTCTGCTGGGAGCTTGTGACTGGCTATCTCAATATCTGTGATTAACTGTTTTATATTGTGGTTCGTGTGTGCGTCTGTGCAGTTGTATTTCAAACCTTTGTTTAACATATTCATTTCACCTTGAGAAAAGGTTACGTTCGTTCTGTTGTTTACTCTGCTGTGGAAATTGAATTCATTGTTATTCGTGTGTTGTTCGTTAGATTGATGGTTCTGTGTTTCTCCTAGATTTCTTAATTTATTTTCTAGCGTTTCATGCTTCCTCGTTGCTCTGATTTTGATGGTGTCATGTAGGTGCTCGGTGAAGCTGTCCCATTGGGCTGCGTGCCTGGAATTACTTAGTTGCAATTGAATGTCGTATAATTGTTGGTTAATTTTTTGCTTTCTTATGTATACAAATCTTAATTCCTTTTTTATCCAAAGCGCTTTGGCTTGTTTAGTTGAAATGATCGAGGCTGGTGTGTTCGGTACGGTTTTAATTGGTACGTATTTAGGGGTAAGGTTTAGTTCTATACATTTTTTGTTGATCCAAATTGACTTGTCTAAATTCATGAGTTTAAGCCTGAGGGATTTGAATTTCTTGGCTTCACGATTTGCCTGACTAGCCGTGAACATTGTGGTGTTTGAAGTCATATTTTCAGTGTTGCCTTAGTAAACAAGAGTTTAGTGCTTTTCAGTCGGTCAACACGAATGTACCCAAAAGAGATGGGTTATGCCCTAATCCTGAAATAAATTACATGAGATTAATAAAACACTAGGATGACCAGTTTCGATCGTCAAGCGATCATCATCAGATCCATTACACCTAGGCTATAAAATCTATGTTTAAAATACAGGTGAAAATATTTACAATATGTACAATTATTTAGTTGCAGTATTGGAACTGCAACTGTCAGTGTATGCTAAATGCAGTATATATGATGTTAGGTGAAATGCTAAATGGTGATAGCTATCCGGAGTTTGTACTTTAGAGAGATTATATGGTTGTAAACGATGGTTAAACTATAAAATTGTAGGCTAACTACTTATCTGATTGTCTTCCTTAATACAGCTACTCGCAGTTTTCGTGCTCACTGGAACTCACTGTGCGGTCGACTGCGGTGGTTATCTTAACGACTGGGTTTTCCCTGCCTCCCTGCCTTTGGGTACATTCTTGTTGACCGACTGAAAAGCACTAAACTCTTGTTTACTAAGGCAACACTGAAAATATGGCTTCAAACACCACAATCATTTGTGTCAGTTGTAAAACATATTCTAGGCAATCGCTAAGCTCAAAACTATGTTTTACTGGTAAACGAGATGTTTAACACTTTCAAATCCCTTGGGTGCAAAATGAGTATTAAGGTGCACTATTTACACAGCCACTTAGACCGTTTTCCTGAAAATTTAGCAGACACCAGTGAGGAACAAAATGAACGATTTCACCAGGATATTAAAACTGTGGAGGATCGCCACCAAGGAAGATAGCTCATACACATGATGGCAGATTACTGAGCTGGAGTTAAAGAGGGACTGTTCGAAAATACATTCAGGAATGTCACGAAAAAGAGGCTTCCGAAGTGTTCAGTGACTGGTTGGTTTCATTCATCACTTCTTCCTTTATGTTTGTATATAATGATATGTGTATAATATAATAATGAAAATTCCGTGTTTAGTTTTTTCTATTAATGTAATGTATATTTCACAAAAATATAATATCTCAGTAACTAGAGCTGCTAGGCAAAATTTGAATTCAGCGCATCAACTTCATATCAAATCAGTTTAAAAAGCCCCGGCACCAAAATCACTGTTGACCAGTGTAATGCTTTGATGAAAAATAAAAGAATCGTTTTGTCCAAGTCACATTAGTATACATTTATGGAACTGAAAATCTGCCACAAATAACAAGGGTCATGCCATGCCAGTGTTCTTGATGCAATTTCACTTTTTTCGGGAACTGGCACTACGAATAATGTAGTCTCACGTTGCCAAGAAGAAACGATATAGTGTTGGTTTAATGAATCAATAAAGATTCTTTTTCACCACAACACTGCAGTAAAAGCTGCAAAAGTACAAATTATTAGTTATGCAACAGCAATGATGCCCATGCTCAACCCAGCAAAGGGAAGCACTGAAGGAGAAGGCAAGAAACACCTCCACCGAGGGATAGATATATAAGTTCATTACTGTCATATATGAAAATCGAGATGTAACTTCTTACCCCTCCTCTCTGAGTATAGGTTAAATATTTGGCGTACATTGCCGGAGAGGGTTTTAGGTATTTGAAAAAATAATTCAAATATGAAGACGTTATGTGTAGTGTTAGAGTTGTTGCTTACGTCGCGGTCAAGTTTCTGGGTGTGTCTGCAATAATTTTCAAACTTCTGTCGCTAATGTGTGTATTTCTATCTGAGTCTAGCATTCGGGTAGATGGAAACCAATGCCTTAATTTTGGCACCGTTCTAGTATTTCCCTGGAATGCAAGTGGGAAAGACGGAAAAGCCCTCCTAAAATGGCTGAAGTGGTAATTATACCCACCTCTTCTGAGTTCTTCCTCACGAGGCTGAGTGAACCCTCAGAGCCGGAAATCGGATCCGTACCTCCACAATGACAGCCAAGAATGATAGTTATTACGCCATGAGGTGAAATTAGCGAAGATTGAGAAATCAGAACGATTTGCAATCAGTTAGATCATAGCAGTTACTGGGCCCAGAAGACGACACTGGCTAGACCATTTGTAACAGAGGCCCATGGAGCAAACTGTTTGCCTTCAATACAGACAATTACAGTATGGGTCGACATTATAGGGAATGACATGAATAAGCTTGATTTAAACATTCAGGCACTGGGATACAATCAACACTCTATGTTCCCTGGTATAATGCACGAAATACTCATAAACGGATAAGAAAAACTGCCAAATGTTCATAAACCTTATTCCCGTAATACTTTTAAGGCGTGCCCTATTAATTGCACCAATATCCGCTTGTATTAGAACAGTGGCTTTGTGAAGTTTCAATTCAATTGCCCTTGTTATACGAGATCAAGGAACATGAAATGCACCTATTGAAGGCTCCAGTGTGGAAACAACAGCACAATACACATCCAATGAAGCCAAGAGCTAGTTGCGTTTCTGTGACCACAGTGGGCTTCTATTGTGCTGTATTTCCAGTGCAATGTAGTGTACTGTGGGCATGATTAGCTACTCCATGACTACGCTCCAGGAAATCCAATGCTAGGTGAGTGATCTGGGAAGCTTCTGGTAACAGCTTGAAAACGATCCTCTCAATTCCTAACCAGAGTTGCACATTTGGCTAGGTTTCTTGACGTTTATTGCAGAACGTGCTCGTAAAAGATTATTCTGAATTTTAGAACTTTATAAGTTATTGTTTGATATACATTGTTAGAGGTGCAATTTAAGAGATGAAGTTTGGTATCCACATTGAAATAGAGAAGTAAGTTAAATTGTATTATCTGCAATATAATTGGTTACTTTAATATCACCAAGTAAACAGAGCGCACTCTGTATATTCCCAGAAATTAAAACTAATATCTCCTTGTCACAAGGGAAACCGCCAGCTCCAGAGTTTGTGGGATGATCATGAACGTTGACTTATCCATTGTCCCATAGCATGAGTAACATATGCTTGCAAATCTTTCCTCTGGTGAACAATTCTCGACAAGTTGCAAGAACTGGACTCCCCCTGCAAATATTAGGGGCTGCTGACCGACAAGATTAGAACACCACATCGGACAACGTAGTAACAATTTGTGAGGTATGCACGTGCCAATGTATGGTATAACATCACCTCTAGGTGTTGCACGAACTTCTGGTGTGTTCATGAGTATTCGTGTCCTTCTTAAAACGGCAAGAACGTGGCAAGATAAACTGGAAAGCGAGTGTGGTAGCCAAGATGATAGGCTGTAACCAGCTTAATGTTTCGCGTACTCTTTTTAGCTTTGTGCGTGGATCACTTGCAGGCAGCTGAGGATGATAAGCGTGTATAACACAACTAACGTACGCCTACTGTTCGCAGGTAATTGATAATTCTATCTTATTAGGATAAGTTTTCTGTTCACCTAGGAGTTTACGCAGCCCATTAATGAGCCAAGCCTTTGCCCAGACTAAGAAGAAGAGTGGGTTCAGAACGCAGTGTCGTCTGCACTGTGAAATTATTTTCCGTGTATTACCATTTCCAGTGCAACAATGCCAGCCGGGAAGAGTCAGTGATAGCTGCAGGTGGGTTGTAAACTTGCCCTCTTCAAACCCACATCTTGGAAATCTTTTTACACAGGACAGGACTGAACACTATCAAGCGAGGTAAGTAACCGCAGTTGGTGAGATAATGTTTATGATTATTATTGTTTTAGGGGGTCCAACTTCTGTGGATTTTTGACTCCAAAACGTTCAAGGAGACAAAAATTAATTTAACTTATTTCTATAGCTACTAATTTCTTGAAATGTATCAATGTTGCCGCTCTACTAGAAGCGTTGCAGTTGAAATTATCACTACCTTTAGGGCACTAACCTCAATGCCCAATATTCCGGACAGTTGTGGTTTACACACAACACCACAGTACACGGAAGATTATCTATCATTAGCGCATTGTGCAAATGGAAAGGGAAAAAAAGACCCCAACTTGCATAGAGAAATAGCCCTGGATTTTAACAACTTTAAAATAATTTACAAACATTTGTTGAGCCTGATCGACCCACAAATCACAGCAGCAGCTATACCACCCAACCAGTTTGGTTGTGTAACCGGCAGATCAACACTAGTTGCGGCTGTCATACAAGAAAGCGGCAATGCTCTGGCACAACCCGCAATCCCATTCTACGACTTCTTCATACACTACGCCAAACTCTTCAATGGCGTAAACAGAGGTACATTAATACGATAACTAGGAAGTATATTCGGACAAGATGAACACGTGCTAGGGACGCTCAAAGATATCCTCAAGCCCAACTAGGTAAAAGTGAACGACGGCAAATCTGTAACAGCATTCATCACAAACACATAAACAAACAACTGGAGTCCACGGAGATCCAATGAGCCCTCTGTTGTTCAACGTCATGACGGCAGATATCGTCAACGAGGTCACCAACGAGAACACCAAGCTTTTGATGTTTGCAGATGATATGGAACTCCTATCGAGGTCCCGAACGGACCTTGAAGCAGCCTTATAAAACCTCACCCAATGGACAGGAACTCACAAAAGATTAATCGGACGAAAAAACAAATTAATTAAATTTGGAAGAGGAGTACGAACAGCCAAAGCAGACCAGTTCACTTACGGGAGCACAATTATAAAATGATAACCCCATTAAAAAATGACGAGACTTACAGTAGTCTCATATGATGTGTAACATCTGATATAGAAGGAACCTCACGTGCAATTATCCATACACCGGCATTTTATACTATTATTGGTACAAATATTAATCTATTGTAAAAGGGAAATTTTTACGGATATTGTAGTTTATAATACGGAACTAATTTTATTAGATGATTAGTAGTTTCCACCAGCACTAGCCTAAATATACGATATGGATCAACTAGATTAATAGACGCGACACCGCTCATAACCTTAAATTCCTTATAAACAGGTCCTCTTGATTCACAGACCAACACGTAATTTCATATGGATTCTGTTAAAATGAGTCATATTGATATGATAAATATCGTTTAAAATGATAATCTGGTAGCAAAAATACCTACCCTGTCCAGGATTCGAACCCGAGATCTCTAGATTCACAGTCATAGGCGCTAACCCCACGGCTATTTCGACTACGCAAATATTGTACACAAGATGGTGACTTATTTCCACGTTCCAATAATACTTCATTACGGAATTAAGTTTCATATATATTTTGCTTGTTTCGATAATGTTCCTGCGTGAAATTGAGTTTAAAATGCCTTATGAATAGGCCCTCTTGTGAGTAAAGAGAATGTATTGAGCAATAGTTCATGAAGGCTTGCTCAATTCTCGTATAACCACAACGATTATATTATATTGATGACTGCATTACCGTTATGTGGGTTAATATTTGAATATCCATTGTGCAGAAACATAATACCGGCTATGCCGACTACTTACAATGTTTGATATTAAGGCATTTTACCATTTAAATACTGATACGAAGACTTCGAACATGTAACATGTGCTTTGTTTCAATCACTTGACACCAAAGTTCACATGAGCGTTTACCGTTCAGTATGTCATATACATTCCACATGGCCGAGAAAAGGTTATGGTATCAATTTCCGACACTGCGCGCTCATTGTTTATCTTACCACTGCCAGCTGGATCGATCGATCGAGTTGGCAGTCCGTCTTACACTTCCATTCGATCCAGCACTGCCAGCTGGTGCCACCTCGATCGTTCCGATCCACTTCCGTCCCATTTTTCAAAATCACTCCCACAAAAATATCCAGCAACCGAGTGGAAGGAATAACCTTACAGACCATTCGACCAACATTCATTACTCATATTCAGGAAAGAACAGCCGCTGCTTCATAAGCACTGTATGACAAACTAAAACCACACCAGCTATCAATCAACACTTCAATAACCCTTTTCAAACGAAAGTTACCCCAGTAGCAACATATGGCATCCAAACTATATGAAAAAACGTAGCATACCCAACATGAGGGAACTTGAGAAACTGAAAGCCAGATACTTGAAACGCATTTTGTAGATCTCCAAATTCACCGAAAAGAGAATAGCATACATAATAGGCAACGAGTCATTCATCCTGGATAACATAAAGTTCAACTTCAACCAACAGGACACACCTGCCTTAATCTTTGTCCTTGAGGAGAGAAGAGAAACAGCACGACCGATTCCAGCGGATATTCAATACACTGAAGCACTACACACACTACATGCAGACACATGGAAAGGACCAAAAGTCAAAATTAGACATGTATACACAAGATTCGCCACCCACGGCTTTCACTGGAAGATCTGCACGACCAACGGCCTACACACACCTCATGGCAACTGCAAATGCTAACTGTGGGGAATAAAATGTACGCAGTACCACCTGATGAACTGCTCTGAAAGGACTCGCTCCCTCTACCATTACTCCAGAGACCTGTTATTCTTGTCAGTACGCCTTATGTGCGCATTGTGCTTTGTAACAAATTATGTAGGCCTATAAATTCGAAGATCCTAACTCACTCCATCAAGGTGGCCGATCCGATATTGGTTTCGGATATATAACATGCATTACTTTCATTACTTCGTCCTTAAAATATTTGATCTTGTCCAGCTTCGTTACAAGGAAGATGGTGTAACGTAATCTTGATTACGGTACAAATTATTATTATTATTATTTTTAAAGTCATTGTATAATTATTATTATTATTATTGAAATATCAAAGATATATCGTTTTTTTCACCCATTAATATCAAGGGAGGGGCCATACCATATTCACGTCATTACCATAATCATATATAATATTGTCAAGTGTTTAGATTTAGAAACAGGGTTTTTATAGAGGTCTAGGGCTGTTTTATTAGATAAATTGTAAAGACAGGACGGGCATGGTTGGAAGAAGTTATGGACGGTGAAGCAACATATTGCAAGAAAATGTATTTCTGGAACGAAGCCAAGCTGACGGGAGACAAGGGCTTGGAGAAAGATTTGGGCGGAAAATATACATGCGCAACGAGAGGAATAGCGGGTTCTGAGTGGAATATTTGAAGTACGTGGGCCTGTATTCCCGCTCGGAGAAGTTACAGCGTCGCTTGAGGACTGAGAAATGCTTTGCTATAATTGGTCTGATGGGTCGCGGGCAAATTTATGCCGCGAAACATCGGGACAATTCAGAGTGTATAAAAGCCCAGCGCGACTTCAGCACTGGCTATTCAATTCTATAGATTCTATTCTGTCATTCACTTATTCGATCACGCACTCACTCATTGACTTTGTGAGTCGTAGACTCTGTCAGTCCCTCAGTAAGATGGGACTTGGTGAATTCAATTAGCCTGGTTTGTTCAAATTGGCTTACCATGGTGATCAATCAAAAAAAAAAGCAGCAGCAGCAGCAGCAACAACAACAACAACCACAACAACTAGACGAAGTACAGTTAGCAAAGTGAAAACATATGTTTTCAAAGGTCAATAAACGCGTGTTGGCGTAAGATCTCAAATTAGCCTACAAGCAGACCAACGAGATTGACTTTGAACCACAAGGCACCAGGCATGTGGACCGAGTTATTATCAACACAGAAGATCAGCGCTAGCGAGAAGACAGTCAATATTGCCCAGCAATTAGGGAATATTAATGCACATATTGTACACAGCTCGAAACCTCAGATCAAATGTTATTAATAATTTTGTTGAAAATAAACCAGTATTAGTTAAAATGTCTTGTTCATTGGGAGTTGAATATATAGGATAGTTGGAATGCAAAGAGTATCTCATAGAGCAAGTTTATTGCCCTACGCTCCGATGATAGATCTTGGCTCAAGGAAGGGAGCGGCCGTAGCTAAATAAAATTTTAATGTGTTATCTTTACGATAACTGGCGCCCAGTAAATCTAAATTAATAAAGTGTATGTCGTCTGTCTAGACAGGCCAATGCTAAATAAGAACGATGAGGTGGTTTTAAGGAGTCTTGAGTGTAATATCTGTAGAAACGTTATAAATGATCGCCCAACTTGTAGAGCGATATCCAACGACAAAGGTAGCCGTTACAAATGGCGCCCAACGTGGGGATACGAAATATCGTACTGAAGTTAATGGATATTATGTATAAATCCAGTTTATTTCAAGTATGTTAAAGTTTAAAGTTGTTTTCATGTACGATATAAACGAGTACTCTTTGCATTCATTCCGAGTTTTTCAATAAAGAGGCATATATCAAGTTAGGGAACTACGGTAATAAATTAGGAGTGTTCTTTTCATGAGTTGTTTTTTGGGTAATGAGTAACAGGGATAATTTGGGGAACATAAATTTGAGAAACCGTAGTATTATAAGATCAGTTAAAATGTCGACATTAGATGTGCAGGGTACCAATGATGAGATGTCAAGAGTAAGCGAAAATCAGGAAACTGAGGAAAATAAACAAGACGGGGCTACAAACATCCAGATTAATGAGGGGGAGAATCCTTCCTGGCTTCGAAACCTGACGATGCTGATAACAGAACAGAACAGAAACATAGATATTAAGTTAGGCGAGCAAAGTGCAAAGTTAGCTGAACAGAGTATGAAGTTAAAGGAACAAAGTAAGAAATTTGACGTGCGTAGTGATCAATTAGAGAAATCAATAGATCTTAAGTTCACTGAGCATAGTAAGAAGCTAGATGAACAACGTAAGAAATTTGAAGAAGCTACAGAGAACTTCAATAAACAAATTAATGAAGTAGGCCGAGAATTTCACAATAAGTTAGAAAACAGGATTAGTGAGGTGGAAGAATCATGGTCACTTAAGGTTGACGCCAGAATACAACAAGTGTCGGAGCGAGTTGATAAAATTGACGAGGAAGTGAAAATTAAATGTAGTAAGGTTAGGGTTGACTTAGAAGGAGAAGTCAACAGTATGAAGGTCAAGCGTGATAATAATATTGCTAAAATAGGTAATTTAGAAAATAAAGTAGAGAGCGATAATCAAGAAATTAGGGAAGAGGTTAACAGTAAATTTAACAGTATCAGTGAAGAAGTAGCGAGTAAAACAGATAAAATGGAGGAGAAATTGCTGAGATGTCAGAAGCAAATAGCAACAAATTGCGGTAATGTACAATTAGGAAATTTAAGTAGATTTCTAACTAAAGAGGCAGATTTGCCAGAATTCACAGGCAAGGCATATAACCCAATGGAATTCTTAAAAACAGTAGAAAAGAAGTTCGTTGAAGATTTAGAAGAGGGGATCGTTCCATGGGAACAAGTACTTGAGATGCTAGATAAATCCTTTGTTAGGGATTCAAGGTCATGGTTCAGTGTGTATAAATACCAGATGACTAGTTTTAGAAAATTTAAAGAGAAGTTCATAGCCAAGTACTGGAATGAAAATGTGCAAGAAAGAGAAAGATGTAATATTATTTTTGGAAAGTACCAAAGGAGAGATGGTGTTTCGTACACAGAGTATTTCTTAGCGCATGTACTTATATGCCAGAATTTAGAAGGTTTAGAGACTGAATCACAGGTAATTAAAACATTATTAAGGCATTTTCCAGATATAATTAAAGAAGCATTCTTCATGCAGAATATTACTACTATTGACGGATTCGAGAAGCTATTGGAAAACTTTGACTCTCTTGAAAATAGTAGGACCGAACGCAAGCCAATAAGTAGAGGAGATCATTTCGTGCAAGGTGAGAGAGAGAGGGGAAGAGAACAAGGCAGGAATGCGAACTACGAAAGACGACTTGACAATGGGTGACGCACAGCAAATACGAGGAACGAGAATTTGAACGGAGTAGGGGAAGGTACTAGGCCAGACAGACGTACAGGTCAACAACAACAACAACAATCTACACCACGGGCAGGTAGGCCTAATTTAAACGAATAACGGGTTGCAGTGAGGTCAACAGACAGCCCGAAGTGATTGCAGTTCAATGTCCTAGGAATATCGAGTATTTAGGAGATTTTAATATAGATGTTAGAGAAGAACTGCTTTATGACCTAAATGGTGGAAATTTAGACAATGTTGAGAATGAGATTATGTCACCAGTAATTAAACTTGATGTGTGGGGTAAAGAAGTTGATGTTTTATTGGACAGTGGAAGCGAAAACTCTTGTATAAATTTAAGATTTTTGGAAGATGTAATGAGAGAAGGTATTCATGTTGATATAATTCCAGTTAAGTCCACTTTCATTGTCACAGAAAATATCTAAGCAAGTCGCAGTTCCAATTAACATTAGTGAGTTAGTTAAATTTCAGCCCTGTTTGGCAGTTCCAAATTTAGTATATCCGGTGATTCTCTGTGCAGAATGGTTATCATTACATCAAGTTAAATTAGATTTTCATTTTGGAAGGATATGTTTATTTTGGCAGGATAAAGAAGTTCAGGTTACGTATAAGGTGTCTAAGACTGACAAACAGATGAAAGTGTGTATGTTTGAGGAGGAAAGCAACGTGGTTGTGAGTGATGAGTTTCCTGAAGTAAATGAGGTAGACCACGGAGTTGCTAGTGAGAGCAAAGTTTTTAAGGTGTGTCAGGTTGCAATGGAGTCTGAACTTGAGAGTAAGATCCATGATGCATTGTCACAGTGTAAGCTGGATGATGAGCAAGGTCATCAGTTACATGAGGTATTAATAAAATATAAGGAAATTTTCAGCACAAAACCCGGAGCAACACACTTATATGAGCATAGTTTTGTCGTTAAAGACAAAAGTAGTTTCGTAGGGCCTAGGTATCCTGTCGCAACTAAATATATGAAAGCCGTCGAAGAACAGATAGAATTAATGTTGGAAAACGACATAATTGAGCCTTCAGCTAGCCATTGTTTAAATCCATTAGTTGTAGTAGCCAAGAAAGACAATTCAGTGAGACTGTGCATAGACGCCAGAATGTTAAATACCAGAATCGAAAGCGACCAGCTGAGAACTGAAGCAGTGGAGGATTTAGTTCAACGTTTTCAGGGGCGGAAGTGGTTCTCATCAGTAGATTTTAGTAGTAGTTGCTCATCGTTAGTTAGGAAATTAGTTAGGACACTAGGTAGTTATTTCAGGTATGTATTGTTGACTCATGTGATGTTATTCAGACTAGTCAGTGTTTTGTTGAGAGGTAGGAAGTACATGGAGGTATGTAGCAACGATTGTTACGTAAGCCGTTGCCATCTTGTGCATTGGAAGGGAAAACGTCAAAGCTGTTTTTATTGTTTACTGGACCTTATGTCGTTTCGAAGAGGATAGGAAAGAATGCCTACTTATTGAAAGATCAGGAAAATTGTGTCATAGGTACGTATAACATTTACAATCTGAGGAAATATCATAGAAAAGAGCAAGTGCAGCAAGAAGGGCAGACTGCCGTGTGTTTATTATTAGAGTCGTGTCGTGGCTCTAAGGAATTGGTGGAAGTGAGATAAATCACTTGTGTTGCGTGAAACAAGAAGCAATATATTGTGTTCTGTTATTGTAAGGGACTACAAGAAAAAATGTAGCATGTAAATCCTGTATGACTGCACAGGACAATCAGAATGTTTAATGTAACATTGCAAGAAGAGTGCAGATCAATCAAGGAAAATGAAAAGGGTATAATCATTATGTATGTAATTTGAAGGGTCATATATGTATATTCAGTGTATTTCCTGTTAAGTTTTAAAGGGAAGATTTGTGATTTCATCATTCATTACATTCTTTATGAAACCATGGGGACGTTTTGTAACGTAATCTTGATTACGGTACAAATTATTATTATTATTATTATAATTATTATTATTAAAATATAATTATTATTATTATTATAGAAATATCAAAGTTATATCGTTTTATTCACCCATTAATATCAAAGGAGGGGCCATACCATATTCACGTCAATACCATAATCATATATAATATTGTCAAGTGTTTAGATTTAGAAACAGGGTTTTTATAGAGGTCTAGGGCTGTTTTATTAGTTAAATTGTAAAGACAGGACGGGCATGGTTGGAAGAAGTTATGGACTGTGAAGCAACATATTGCAAGGAAATGTATTTCTGGAACGAAGCCAAGCTGACGGGAGACAAGGGCTTGGAGAAAGATTTGGGCGGAAAATATACATGCGCAACGAGAGGAATAGCGGGTTCAGAGTGGAATATTTGAAGTACGCGGGCCTGTATTCCCGCTCGGAGAAGTTACAGCGTCACTTGAGGACTGAGAAATGCTTTGCTATAATTGGTCTGATGGGTCGCGGGCAAATTTATGCCGCGAAACATCGGGACCATTCTGAGTGTATAAAAGCCCAGCGCGACTTCAGCACTTGCTATTCAATTCTATAGATTCTATTCTGTCATTCACTTATTCGATCACGCACTCACTCATTGACTTTGTGAGTCGTGGACTCTGTCAGTCCCTCAGTAAGATGGGACTTGGTGAATTCAATTAGCCTGGTTTGTTCAAATTTGCTTACCATGGTGATCAAACTCAGAAACAAGCAGCAGCAGCAACAACAACAACAACAACCACAACAACTAGACGAAGTACAGTTAGCAAAGTGAAAACATATGTTTTCAAAGGTCAATAAACTCGTGTTGGCGTAAGATCTCAAATTAGCCTACAAGCAGACCAACGAGATGGACTTTGAACCACAAGGCACCAGGTATGTGGACCGAGTTGTTATCAACACAGAAGATCAGCGCTAGCGAGAAGACAGTCAATATTGCCCAGCAATTAGGGAATATTAATGCACATATTGTACACAGCTCGAAACCTCAGATCAAATGTTATTAATAATTTTGTTGAAAATAAACCAGTATTAGTTAAAATGTCTTGTTCATTGGGAGTTGAATATATAGGATAGTTGGAATGCAAAGAGTATCTCATAGAGCAAGTTTATTGCCCTACGCTCCGATGATAGATCTTGGCTCAAGGAAGGGAGCGGCCGTGGCTAAATAAAATTTTAATGTGTTATCTTTACAATAACTGGCGCCCAGTAAATCTAAATTAATAAAGTGTATGTCGTCTGTCTAGACAGGCCAATACTAAATAAGAACGATGAGGTGGTTTTAAGGAGTCTTGAATGTAATCTCTGTAGAAACGTTATAAATGATCGCCCAACTTGTAGAGCGATATCCAACGACAAAGGTAGCCGTTAGGCCTATAAATTCGAAGATCCTAACTCACTCCATCATGGTGGCCGATCCGATATTGGTTTCGGATAAATAACCTGCATTACTTTCATTACTTCGTCCTTAAAATATTTGCCCTTGTCCAGCTTCGTTACAAGGAAGATGGGTCTATTTCGTTTGATCCTAAGGACCCCAGTCCATAGGTTTCATTTGCTACTGTAGTTCCTCTGTCTTGGGGAATAGATGTTTATGTCACATATACCAATCGTTTGACCGTCATCACGACGAGCATGACAGGCAGTCATTACCCGTATATTTTGCCAAGTCAATGTGAACATTTTATTAAAATCTGTTCACAAAAAAGTTCAGATTCCAGGGCCTCCCCTCCTTTACCTTAAAAAAGAGAAATTGAAAATATTGCTTTAATTAATTTTGAATTTAAAAGTACTTTCCGTATTTATACGAACAAAATTGTGTATAGTAGAGGGCTTCCTTTATCGGCTTCCTCTCAATGTATTTATAAGCCAGCAACGGATATTAGAGACGGAAATAATTAAGCCAGGAATAATCTAAACGAGAAAAGGAGACACCAGGCTAAAGTTCTAGACAGTTTGTAGTGCTCATCAGCACAATATTGATGCATTGAATGGCAGAAATATTGATTAAAACTTCGTAAGATGAGCAGTATTAAGCTGTCTGATAGAACACACAAGCATTTTTGATCGTATTTCTGGAAGCGGGACAACCATATAACGTCCTGTTATCCTGCGACAACACAAAATGAAGTTAGTTAGTTAGTTAGTTATTGTTGCTTTATGGGGTGGAACTACGAGGTCATCTACCCCTTTATACATACAGTAACGAGTGTTACTTCTACACAAAGCATTCATAAATTTTAAAGATTTTTTTGAAAGCGATGATGATTGATGATTTATATGAAATTATGTGTTATTACATGAAGAGGTTTAAGACATAGTACGAAAATAACTGTACAGTATCACGCAGACAAAATGTACTCCCAGGGAGAATTGTAGCATCAAAATTTTGGAAGAGTTGGCATGACAACGTTATAACAGAAATGTCCCTTATCCCAATTCATGTTATTATTTATGACATACACTGAAGAATTAATTTTACTGTAACCCTGCTTTCGTAACATGGTTGGGGATGACACAGCCTGTCCTGATCGCATATTATTGATGAGTCTTCTCTGAACATTTTATTAAGATTGATAGCGCCATTTAGGCAACAATCCTGGAGAAACTAATTAACAGACTTACTTTATAGAGATATTCAGCATAAAGGCTACTATAGGTACAACAGTTTACTCCAACTGATTTCCAGATCATCATTTGTGATTTATTGGTGCATATTACACATACCAGAAACGTCTGGTGGATATACTACATAAGAAACTGCACATGGAAAAAAAGATACGAGCCTTACAGTAGTCACATATGATGTGTAACATCTGACATGTTATCCTACTCGTATACTAAACAGATTGCACATTCTTAAAATGTTAATTTACACTCCATTTTCATACTGGTACTGTGATGAATGTATGGATTGAATTGGAGATATGCTACTGTCACATTTGTGGGGCAGCGGTCAAGCTGTTAGTCTCTCACCAAGACCAAGGTAGACCGGGTTTGATTCCCGGTCAATACATGTGAGATTTTCGAATTGAAATGCCATGTCCTGTGGTTCGCATTCCACGTAAAAGGGAGGTACCGTGGATCATGATCGTGAGATTAACGGGCACGCAAAACTACTAGCTTTCTTCCTTCCTTTTACATTAATAATTCATAATAACAAAGTGACACACAACGTCGACAGTACTCTCAAATACTGTGAGCACATTCCTCAGTACATATAACATTCATTATTCTCAAAGCTCTCATACAGTTCGTCGTAAACAATCAAAACATGGCTTCCTACAATCATGAAATGACCTAGTCTCACATATGATGAAAATACAGCTTTTATTCCACTCTTATAACAACATTCTGTTATGCATTTAATATTTGACTACTCACCCACAGCTTGACAATAATGCCGCTTACTTAAATGCCATTTGTCGTCATTGTCCTACCCCATGTGATATTCAAACTTGAACGTGAAGCTTCATAAACTGCTCAATGACAAATGAAAGTCGGTGAAACATTTGCCACTGTGCTCGTCAAACCAGTGCCTGCTAAATGCACTGCCTACTGTATTGCCATAACATTCTCGCGCTACAGAGCACACACTGCCTTGTTTCCAATGCACATATTTTCAATTGTACATCCAGCTGGCAGTGCGTCTTCACTTCCATCCGATCCACTTCCGTTCGGTCCTCTTCCGCCCGATTCACTTCCATCCCATTTTTCTGGCAGTGCGTCTTCACTTCCGTCCGATCCACTTCCGTTCGATCCACTTCCGCCCGATTCACTTCCGTCCCAAATTTTCAAAACCACTCCCACAAAACTATCCAGCAACCGAGCGGAAAGATGTTAAACATCAATAATATCTTGCAGTTGTACTAGCAAGAGATTTAGGGCTTTATACTCAACAATTAAATAGCTTAGAATTGCTTAAACAAAATGTTCCTTTTAGAACCGGTTTTTCTGTAGCATCTCCATTGTATATTGCCAGAATTTCCAAATAGAATTATTTTCTTTTCAAGCTATGTTCTGCTGATTATTACTATGGTCTATGGATAAAAGAAAATAGATACAAGAAGTCTTTGAGGATAGCCTGTTTGAAGACATCTTATAAGATTTATTGAACAAAGAAATAAACGCCTCATGCCTTTGTGAAAGTTGCTGATGTGAAATGTAAATCACTAGAGATTAAATACAGGAACTGTAGATTTTCACTCTTGGGAATGTTGAGTGTACCGAAATTTAGAACAATATTAGTAGCAGTGGTTTCTGAGTATGTGAGTAGGTTGATGGATCCTTTATGGCTTCCAGGACTATGTCATGTAACACATTCTAATTGAAGAAATTCATGAACAACTCGTATAGCTAGTGAAAATTAATATTAAAATAACTGATGAATTACACAAATGATTACAACAGCAGAGTATTCAGTTATGTATTCTCTAGGAAACAAAGGTTGGACTGGCTGGAGAATCAACACGACTTGCAATGAGCTGTTAGTTAATTATTCTCAAATAACTGCAACTGTAATGCTTTGTAATTGAGACTGAGTACTTTTTACTTGCAACCTATGACACTTCCCTGTCATCTCGGAGGTCCAGGTTCGATTCCCGAACTTTATTCCAGTCTGAGGGCTTGTATGGGGTTATCAATTAAATTTGAGATCATATTTCCTCTAAAGCTTAGAAGGAAATTGCTTAAGGATATTCATAATTTACAATGTGGTTAATATGTGCGTTACACTGAAATAGTACAACTGTTTAAGTGACGTACATAAGGAAATAAACCTACCCAATGCTATGGGTATACCTTCAATGAATAAATTATAATACGTAACACGATTAGACTCTACGATAAATAGAACGTCTATACTAATAAAGAGTATCTCTCTCGAACAGTTTGGCTGCATTCCAGATCTACTTGTGCGAGTGAATACCATGGATCTTAACGAACACAGCCCTCTAAGTATGTGCGTGTCTCTACACATACAGGGAAAAGATTCGGTGGAGAATGTTGAGTGGGTTATCAAGAGATTTTGTGGACGTCTTAACTGTTATTTTGATTGAATACTCCAAATTCTGTTCTGAAATGGCAGGTAGGTCCCTAATTTAAGACGGACATCAAATGTATACAGATTATTCAGGCAATAGTATCACTAAAATTAGCACATGGGGATGATAGCCTTGTTAATCCTAGTCATTGTAATTACTTAAAATTATTGGACATATATTGTTTTAGAATGGTTTGGAATCCCGAATGACTTGACTTTTGAAAGAGTGAAGTTTGTGTCATTACCATTCTATCATGGAAAGTGTCTGTCGACAATGAACTTCGGTCTTTAGCCTAGATTCGATTTTTGCAAAAAAAGATATCTGCACTAGTCAAATGTCCGTGTGTCTGTTTGTGTGTATGTGTACATATGTATGTACGCCCCATCAATATCAATTCAAACACGACGAAATCGAATTGAACTAAATTGGTACAGAGGTAGCACTAGCAAAGGACACCTTGGTGTCATGCTTTATATTCCCTACATCTCAACCAAAACAAAATGGTGGCCACTCAAATTTTCAAAGCATAAATCAATTAAGAAAAAACTAATCATTGGATCCTTACTAAAGTGTGGAAAAAAATACCATTATGTGAAAGTCGCCTGTTGCCCGAATGGCAAGGTCATCAGCCAAATGATGGCGGCTGCGTGAATCATGATAGCTTTATAATCAATACCGTATGATCCAATAAATTAATGTTCACAGTATTTGGCTCGATAGTTTTATACTATACTGTACTATTCACTCTTTTCTGTACAACATAAGATGGTTGTTAGGTGCAACCGCCATTATGAAATATAAAAATAAATAACGCTCAACGCTATAAGTGAAACGAATATAAGTGACTAGTTAGAACCCTATGAGCAGACTTATATGGCCAAGACAAAAGAGCAGACTCGCCATATATTCAAGTGCGAACTATTAGAACATTATAATCAACAATTCAGAATGAAATCGGCTAATTAAGACGAAACCTCCCAAGGGGTGAGAATCATATTAAAACTCTCATATGAGTTAGTCAGAAGATTATCTCACAAACCACAACGCACAGTAGACATCTTGAAATTTCAAAATAAATTAATTACTTCCTTCAGTTTAGAGCTTTCATTACGAAATGTAATAATGAAATAGAACCTTATAAGTCGCTTCGTACGTTCATATCTGAAGATTAATAACTCCATAGGTTCAAGATAACGGCTAGACATACTGAAAAATTATAGCAATTAGTAATTTAGGATGTTAACCGACAGCGCTAGGGCCATGGGGTGTGGACACAGTAGACGTGGTTTTGAGCCCCGCCATTGGCCGACCGTGGTTTCCCATTTTCAACTCCAGGCATATGCTGGGACTGTACCTTCTGACAGGCCACGGCCGCTACCTTCCACATCCTTGCCCAGTTTCAATCATCTTCATTCGTTTCATCTCTCATTAACTCCTCTCATGAGTTTGGCGTCAGAAAGGGCATCCGGCCGTAAAAACCATCCGCCGCATTTCATCTCATCCCCGACCCCGTTGGAAAAGGGAATAATAAGGGGTAGACAACTATCTGTTGCATAGTTCACTCTGCAGTGTTAATCTATGATTGGTTATTGCGTTACGAATTATAGATTATTATTATTTTAATTAAACATTTAGCAGCGGCTATGTTCAATTTTTCGAAATAAATACTACTATAGGAATTGGTATAAGTTTCTATTTATTGCCTGTGACCTTTATCTATGAGTCTAGAACGACACTTTACACATACAGGAATAATCCTCGAATTGCAGAAGAATTAACAATCGAAATTAAGAACACTGTGCATTCCGTTTTGCAAAGCATGATTCGAAATCTCATTACGAGATGTGCAGCTTGCATCGCAACTCAAGGAGATCACTTTCAACACATTCTGTAAATACTGATGATTTCAGTTTTATTTACAAGTTCATTTGTTTGCTTAATTTGTTTATTAGTTCTGAACACGTAGCCTGTATAGCTGGCGAGTTTCAGTTTCATTTAGTTTCTACAGGCGTAATCGTACCGCTTATTTGAGCAGATTACATCCTCTCATCATTGCGAGCACTGCGCTCGCTGCCTCAGCTTCCCTGCACCACTACTCTTTAGTAACCCGCCACGAAATCTTTAAATGCACTCCCTGTTCAAACACATACACGCACTCGTGTGAACAATGATAGAAAGACCTATTATTAGCGAGCATTGCGGGGTCATCCTCAGATGGGTGCCAATTTAGTTCCTGGAGGAAGACAGTAGATGATCAGTTGGGCTTCTGTCCCCCCCCCCCTACCATTACTCCCACCGACTGTATATCCTCAGCCAAGTAAGATTTCCAATATCTTGCGAACCAATAATGCTAGAGACTTGTACGAGGTGTCAAATTACTCGAGGTGACACCCCCTTCCTATAAACGACCTGTTTATACCCTGAGATAAAAACTACCCTTACCCAGGGATAATCTTTTAAGTATACTTGCTCAGCATGTATGACAGCAATAAGGCTTTACACTATTATGAATCAACATTTTATTTTTATTTTGTACGCATGCGCACTCAAGTATTTTGTAAGATGGCGAGCTTTTTAAATGATTATTTATGGATGAGTTATTTTTTTTTAAATTTAATCAGAGAACCTCAAATTAATAGGTCATCGGCTTTTTAGTATCTCGATAACCAATGATCGGTTTTGACATGTGAGGTGTCTTAGGACTCGGGCTGACACCCCATTTCCTATAAACGACCAATTTTCACCCCAAAATGAAAACTACCCTTACCCGGGGGTAATCTTTTTAGTAAACGTTGCTCTGCAGGTATGACAGGAATATGGCTTTACACTATTATGAATCAACTTTTTTTTTTTTGCTTTGTACGCATGTGCACATGCGGCTTTTGTAAGATGGCGGGTTTTTAAATGATTATTTAAGGATGAGTGTTTTGTTGTTGTAAATTTAACCAAAGGACCCAAAACTAATAGGTCCTGTGCATTATAATATCTCGCTAACCAATGATCGGAGAGACTTTTGTTAGGTGTCATAGGACTCAGGATGGTCAACCCTTTCCCATGGCCAATGATTTTACCCAAAAGACCCAAAACAGCAAGGTCATCTGCTTGATATTTTATAAACTAATAATCAGAGAGGGTCAAGTGAGGTACTAAAGGACTTGGGCTGACACTCCCTTTCCTATAAACAACTTATTTTCACCCCAAAATTAAAACTACCCCTACCCCAGGGTAAAATAGGGATTTTATTGTATGCATGTACACTCGCGGCTTATGTAAGAGGACGGTCGTTTTAAATGATTATTTATGGATGAGTTATTTTTTTAAATGTAACCAAAAGACCCAAAACTAAAAGGTCATCCGCTTTTAATATCTCACTAACCAATAATGCTTAAGACTTGTACGAGGTTTGTAGGACTCGGGGTGATGCCCCCTTTTTCTCTATTTATTTATTCGTATCAGAAGCAATGCATCATGTAAAATTAGCATAGATAACTTTTTTAAAATAAAAACACACTAAAGGTACTTTCAAAATAACAATTAAATTATATCGCACCAAAATTTGGCAAGATCTCGTCCATTTGGTGTGGCCTGAACTACATCCTGCATAGTGCAAATGAGAGGGCAGGAGTTGCAATGGAGAAGGTGCGCCATGGTTTGTTCTTCTCCGCAGGCGCAAAAGGTTGACTCATCGGAAAGGCCCCACTTCTTCATATTGGTCTTAGATCGACCGACCCCAGACCGCAGCCTGTTCAGACTCTTCCATGTAGGCCACGACTCTTCATAACCGGCAGGGAGAGTTTCAGATGGAACCATCCATCCGTTGAGATTATTGTTTCTGGATCTCCAGGAAGGTAGCCTTGATGATTGAGGTGAATCCGACAGGCACTCAGTAGAGTGTAGGAAACTTCGCCTAGATTTCAATCGTTGTTGAGCAGGTTGATAATTATGTAGAGGATGTGTCTGGGAAACTTCTACTTTAGATTTTTCATGTTTGGCAGCTACTTCACGTCTAATATCTGGGGGAGCAATGCCAGCCAAGCAATATAACTTGTCACAAGGTGTAGATCTTAGGCAACCAGTTATAAGCCGACAAGTTTCATTTAAAGCAATATCTACCTGTTTGGCATGACATGATCTATACCAAACAGGGCATGCATATTCTGCTGCAGAGTAGCTCAGTGCTAAAGCAGTAGTTCTCATTGTTTGAGCTTGCATTCCCCAGTTGGTACCACATAACTTGCGAAGAATGGAATTTCGCGTAGATACTTTGTGCTTCGTGTTAACACAATGTTGTTCATACGTGAGTGCACGATCCAGAGTTACCCCTAGATATTTAGGTGTAGAGCAATGATCCAAAAGAGCACCCTCCCAGAAAATCTTCAGTTTTCTTCTTGCCTGCATATTCTTTAAGTGAAAAGCGCAAACTTGCGTCTTTGAGGTGTTAGACTTTAGATGGTTTTCTCTGTAGTATGGACTCAGTTCATCTAAGGCTGCCATTAATCTCCGTTCAACACTCTCAAACTGATCACCCTGGGTGAGAATAGCTCGATCATCTGCATAGATGAAGCTTTTAGTTCCTTCTGGCAAGGGTTGATCATTCGTGTAAATATTAAATAATATTGGAGACAAAACACTACCTTGAGGTAGGCCATTCCGGAGATTCTTCCAACGACTATGTCGCCCTTGGAAATCTACAAAGAATCTTCGATTTTCAAGAAGACATCGAAGAAATTCAGTCAGTTTGTTGTCCTTGGTCATCTTATGAAGTTTACTCAACAGAATTTGGTGATTAACTGTGTCATAGGCCGCAGTTAGGTCGATGAAGACTGCCCCAGTTATTTTTCGATTTTCAAAACCATCTTCAATATATTGGGTCAAATGGAGTATTTGTGATGTACAATTCTTCCCTCTTCTAAAACCAGCTTGCTCGGGGATCAAAAGTGGTTCAACTATTTTTGCAAGCCTTACCAGAACCATTCGTTCTAAGATCTTGAATAAATGACAGAGCAAGGATATTGGTCTGTAATTTTTAGGATCATGGGGAACTTTTCCTGGTTTGAGGAATGCTATAACTCTAGATTTCCTCCATATTTTGGGTATTCTGCAGGTTCGAATGCAATTGTTAAATAGATTGAGTACCCATTCTCTAGTAACAGGTCCAAACTTCTTGATTTGTTGAATACAGATTTCATCTACACCAGGAGCCTTACCATTTTTGCTGATATTTATAGCGTCATTTAGTTCTGCCAAGGTAAAGGGATTAGAAAGTATACTGGTCTCTGGTCTGAATTTTGGCCTAGTATCCACTTTTGATCTAGAACTGGAGATTATAGACTTGCCATTTTGGACGAGTTGGTGAGCAATTTGGTTTGCAGATACGTTATAAAGAGAAGATGATTTATTAGGATCATTACTGAGACGTCTGACTAGCCTCCAGGCCTTATGGCTACTCCTATCCATGTTAACTTCTTCCATCAATTTTAACCACTGTTCTCGTTTAGACTCTGAAATAGCAGAAATAAGTTGTTGTCCGCTTGCAATAGTTTCAGCACTAAAAGGATCCCTTTCATACAAATTGAAGTAGTTTGTCAGTAAGGTAGATGTTTCCTGGGAAAGACCTTGTATGTAATTAGTTCTGCATCCTCTTGGAATGGCTTCTTTAGAACACGATCTAATGGCATCAATAAATTGATCATATGACTCTGGTATGGGACTGATTGTACTCATCTTTGTATCTAAAGAGGAAGTAAAACATTCCCAGTTTGCCTTTTTGAAATTGTATCTTCTCTTAAAGTAAACACTCTGTGGCCTGACGGCTGCTACTATCTGGCACATTATTGGACGATGTTGTGAGTTAGGAATAGGAAGGCAAACAGATTTAATACACTGATGGGCAATCTGATCACTCACAAAAATAAGGTCTGGATTATATCCACGTTTCCACCTTCTACTGTTGAAGGATGAAGGAAGTTTGTTATCATGAATGCGGGAGAGTTGGTGTGATTCCGCCCAATGCATAACAGCTTCTCCATTCTCATCATCATTTGGATAACCCCATATAATGCTGTGGCTGTTGAAATCACCCACGAAGATGGACACTTTCTCCAAATTCAGATTATCAGGTTGTCTGAATGAAAAGCTTACCTTTGGGGGTTTATAAATGGAAAAAATGATTGAGTTACTCAATTCTATCGCAATAATTTATATGTCATTGTCAGCTGTGATGGAGGTTGCAAGAATCCTGATATCAGGTTTAGTGAAGATGGCACTTCCATATTGGCCATGAGGACGTTCGACTGCCAATCTCATTCCAGGGATTTTAGGACGTCGTTGATTAACATCCCTATGAGTTTCTTGTATACATAAAACATCACAATTATGTTTTAGGCATAATTCACGTAAAAGATCTTCTTTACAAGAAGACAGTCCTTCAATGTTAAAATAAATAATTGTTATATTGGGCTCTGATAAGAGCCTTTCCCTACTAGACTGAATCATTTCAGATAGAACTTTAATGATGCTTCTGGAATGCTGACGTTCAGTTCAGTAACGGAAATTCAATTCCGACTACCTATGCAGGGGCACCACGGGCAGGAATCAGCTTCTCTATAGCCCCCTAATTTAACCAAATGATCCCAAAACTAATAGGTCATTGGCTTTTTAATATCTCGCTAATCGATAATCGGATTTGGACACACGAGGTGTCATAGGACTCAGGGTGACGCCCCTCTTTTTAATTTTTATTTAATAAAAAAAGGCCTAACGACATATTTTGATTTTTTTTACTTTTAAATTTATTTTAATAGTAAAAGTAGAGAGAGAGAGAGACAGTACCAGTTGTGTTTAAACGAGCATATCGCCGGCCACGGTGGCTGTGCCCAAGAGATCAAACGATACTTCGCGAAACATTGATCGCAGAGGGTCATGCTACGGTTCGTTTTATGGTATATTTTTCTGATCTTTGCTATGGTGCGGCCATTTACCCAAAAGACCCAAAACTGCTAGGTCATTGATGTGAGATTTTATAAACCAATAATCGGTGAGGGTTATGTGAAGTGTCATAGAACTCAACATGACGTCCCCTTTTCCACGGTCCACTCATTTATCTAAAATACCTAAAACCACAAGGTCATCGACCTGGGATTTTATAAACCAATCATGGGATTTTACCTATAAGGTGTTGTAGGACTTGACATGATGCCTTTTTTATGTCGCACTCATTTACTTAAATAACCCAAAACGGCAAGGTTACGGACAAGACATTCTATAAACTAATAATTGGATTTGGACACATGAGGTGTCCTAGGACTTGACATGACGCTGTTGTTATGCCTTATGAATCCCCCACCCCAAAAAAAGACCCAAAACGACAAGGTCATGGACTTTGGTTATTATTTATTATTATTTATTTGGATTCATTGTGCTTCTAACAGGCATATGCCTAATAAAAAGAAACACATGTACATTTGGTTACACAATTCTATCAAATTATAATATAATTGACAGACATAATGCTGAGATTGTAATGCAAATTAATTCTACAACTAAATACGAAAATATAATAATTCTGTGCAGGAAATTGGTAGGTGGAACGTACGAGTTCATGTGATCGCTCAGCAGGCAGAAACAAAGGAACTATATGTGTAACTGAATAAGTCGAGGTTGTTTGCTATTGAATGTTCATTGTATAATTGAATAGCACTTATTATTGGGGAATGTTTATGCTGTTCAGTTCTAGTTCTTGGGCAGTAAAATGTAATAAACTTAGGTCGAGTTGAGGGAGGTGGGACACGTAAATTAAACTGTGATATTAAATACGGACCATACAAAAGGTTATTGACTACTTTGAAGACAAAAACAAGAATTGCAATTTTTCGTATGTTAGCCAGAGATGTATAATTCAGGTAACTTAGAAGATTTCCATAGCTATCATATTTCGGGTAAATACCCGTCATTTTATACTGCAGATATCTTAGAAATTTATTCTGAACCATTTCAATTTCACTAATGTGGTTCAAGTACCAGGGATTCCAGATGCTGGATGCATATTCTAATCTGCTTCTAACAAAATAATTGAACAATAATTTTATACTTTTTGGGTTGACGAAATCTTTAGAATTTCTTCTTATAAACCCTAACATTTTATAAGCACTAGCTACCATTTCATGAGTGTGCAATGAAAATGTTAGCTTTGAATCAAAATGGACTCCTAGGTCTTTGATTGAATTGTTATTAGTGAGATACGCATCCAATATCCGGTACCGAAACATCACCTGGAATTTGTTTCTAGTAAACTTCATAACTGAGCATTTCTTTATGTTAAGGTTCAAGTGATTTAATTTACTCCAGGATGCCACATTATTGAGATCTTCTTGTAGTAATTGACAGTCCTGCTCTGTCTAAATATTTCTAAAAATTTCGACATCGTCCGCGAATAACAAAACGTTTAAATATGTAATACACCTTGTAAGATCATTGATAAGCAGCAAGAATAAGAGAGGGCCTAGGTTTGAACCTTGTGGGACGCCTGATCGGGCATAGTATGAATAGGATTCACATCCATTGCAAGCAACAAACTGTTTTCGTTCACTGACATATGAGGTGAACAACTTCAGCAAATTGTAGGAGAAACCATAATATGCTACCTTATTTAAGGATATCATGATCTACCTTATCGAATGCCTTCGCATAATCTGTATTAATTACATCAACTTGACTTCCTTTGTCCATTGCTGCTGATACTTTGTGAGTAAACTCCATTAGATTAGTTACTGTTGATATTTTAGGCATGAACCCATGTTGAAAGTCACTTATAATGTACTGTTCGTGCTGAAATATATGCTGATATAACAATTGTTCAAAGAGCTTTGCAATGGCTGACAGTATTGCCACGGGTCTCTAATAATCAAAATCAGACTTATGTCCCGACCTATGTATGGGACTTACCCTGGTAATTTTCCAACGACTGGGAAAAGTACCAGTTTGAATGTTATATTAAATAATATAGTTAAAGGATATAACAAGCACCTCTGCACAGCCTTTTATTATGTATGGAGGAATTAGGTCTGGGCCAGCGGCTTTATTTTGATTAATTTTTAGTTTCGCATTCTTAACAGCAGAAATACTAATCTGTTAAGAATCCAGTACATCAAGCAATGGGTGTATGTCCTGGTCATTTGCACCTAAATTGTCATACTTGGCGCATTCCTTGGAATAAACTGACGAGAATAATCAGCAAAACCTTTAACTATCTGCTTATTATTTTCTAATATTTCCCCATTAATTTTCATTACGGGTATTGCCGGGGATCGTTTCTTGTGTCGAATAAATGCCCTGAGGAGATTTGTGTCCTCTCCGATTGCATTTTCGACATTACGTACGTATTGTCGGTAAGTGGATTGAATATCACGTTTTAGAATTTTCCTCAGTTCTTTACATTTTCGCAATGAAAGTCCTTGTTGGCCTTTTCCCTACGCATTTTCTTTCGATGGTAAGATTTTCTTCAGATGTTTTTATTATATCAAAATTAAACCAGCATGGATACAGTTTGGTCCCCCTACTAGTGCTTACAGGTACACTAGAATTCAGAGGCTGATAGAAACGGGAATAAAAATGATCTACTGCCTCGGCTACATGAGAAAATTGGGAGAGAACACTCCAATCCACTTATTGTAATTTTTTATAAAGTTGTTCGAAATTAGCCTTTTTAAAATTGTATGTATGAGTTTGGTGAATATTGTGTCTAACTTCTCTTTGCCAGTATCGTACATTAATGTTTAAGGGGGGATGTTTATTGTCTTCCGGTACAAGGGGTTGTTACTCTCTATTGATAGCTACTGATGAGATGGTGGACAGTACTAGATAAAGTGTTCTATTATTCACATTCACGATATTATTAAAACTTTTCAAGTTCATCATATTTATAAAATTATTCAAGTAGGTAGAAAGCTGAGATCCTGTTTTTAAATCAAATGTTGGGGTTATTTCCGGAATGTTAAAGTCTCCCAAAATAAGAACAGGATTGTTGCTTATGAGTGAGTTCGATTCTATACTTGCGTAAAATTCCTCGTATTTCTCTGCCTTTGACTCCGGCGGAAAGTAAACTGAACAGATAACTATGGTAAAATAGTTGTCAATGAAGAGTTTCACACATAGGACTTCCGTTTCCAGACCCAGGTCAATCTCCACAGCCTTATTCTTGTTATGGACTGCGAGGACTACACCTCTTCCTAGCCTCTTGCCAGTTATATTTTCGCCACGGTCATTTCTAAATACAGCATACATCTCATCAAAGGGCTCACACGAATAGATTGACGAAATAAGCCAAGATTCTGTTTAAACCACTAAACCGTAGCTCTCGATGGTCATATTTGTATAAAACTGAGTAGTTTTAGTTCTCAAACCCCTACAATCTTGATAATATAATTTTAGCGAATTATAAGAAGAAGACATTTTACTTAAATGAGAAGAGAGGCACCTGCAGTGAGGATAGGCCCATAGTAGGGGTTTTCGTTAGGAAAAACAATGGGGCAAGGAAAGAGAAAAGCTCAAGAAACTGTCCAGAAATAGTCTGAGTGACCCTTCAGTACTCTCAGTGTACAATCACTATAGACCTTACAATGTATTTCAAATGAGACCTTACGGGTTGTCACGAATTATGATAGCTCCCTGAGATCATTACTGTCATTTATGATATAAATATTTGACCCCTCACTCTTCCTGAGTTTTATCACACCGTTACGTACCCATAAAAACTTGTAGCCGTGTTCCCTCATCAAGTTCCGCGATAGAGCCAGCAGTTTCTTCTTCTCAGGTGACAGACTTTCATTTATGTAGATTATGTTCTCTCCAGAAAGCCCCATGTGCTTGGTTGACAGGTTAAGCTTCACACGCCTTCGAAACCTGAAGTCTTCCTTGACGAACCGCCGGACAAATTTCACGATGATTCCACCATGAGGCTGATCCGGTCGCTTAGGCAAGTGAAAACATGCGTCCACTATCTGATTTCCAATGTGCATGTCCATTGCCTTGCCAACGGCTTTAACGGTCACGAGCATGTCTTCATTGTTGGTTTCAGGGACCCCAAATATCTCCACAGTGTTACGGCGTGAATACTGCTCTCCATCCGAGAGGCGAGTCTCCAATGTCCTCACACGGGTCCTGAGATCAGTGTTCTCTTGTTGTAGGGATAGAACCTGCTGCGAGATTTCCTTCAGATGAGTATCGTACTGTTTGATACTCTTCGCATTTTCATCTACTCCCACATGACAAAAGTTCAGAGATTTTGTGAGGTCCTGATCCCGAGATTGTTGTTGTTGCTTCATCACCCTGATTTCTGCCTGCATTTCTAATAGGAGTTTTACGATATTCTCCAATGAATAACTCTGCGCAGCTTTCATACAACACTCGCCATTTCTTTCTTCCATGCACTTCGTGTGGTTCCACTTTTCACACGCTACACACTGTACCTTCTTCTTCCCCAGCTCCTTGTCACAGAAGGCGCAGGTCGGCATGTTTCTTGGTGACACAGCTCACTTCAGTAAATAACGATTACACGGATAAACGATGGTACACTGATTAAGCAACGCACACTCAGTTTGTCAAAGTAATTAAAAGGAAGATTTTTCTTTCCTGTAGTTGCAAAATATTCAGATATGTACACAAAATAATACACAAAGTTCGGGAGCTGAACAACACTCCACTCTTACTCAGCCGCCATCTTATCTTATATTCCCGCAATGTATCGCAAACCCATCATGTTAGATGTTTACGGTGAGTGATGAAACATAGCTAGGTAAAGAAAGAATTATTGTAGGCTACACGTATGGTGACTGACACGTCTCTGACGAATGGAACTTGTTTTCAGACCTGACTACTGTACAGAGAGAGTATAGGTTGCAGGCATATGTTAATAAATGACAAACGGTGTAAACAAAATCCAATTTATCGATTCAAGAATTAAGAGCAGACTATCTTTAATTGATCGGTTAAAGAGGGTAGCTGAAAAACAAGACGGTGACTACACCGAACTAAGCCGAACCAAAACCAAACCCAACCGCACCAAAACTGAACCAAACCGAACCAAACCAAATCAAACCGAACTAAACCGAACCAAACCGAACCTAAACCGAACCAAACCTAATCAAGAACAAACCAAGGGCCTAAGTATAAAAATCGTCGGTGGATGCAGTTATTGGCGATGTCAAAATGAAAAGAATAACGCTCTACCTATAGAGGGTAAGGTAAAGCTAGCGCATGGTGCTAATGCACACATCCAAGTACATAGAGCACACACAACTATTCCATGCTGTTCTTATGGGTAGTCCGTTAAAACTTGCTTACTGGTTACTGGGTAAGATGGTCGCTACGCATAACGAGCTTGAAGTACACGAGGCTAATAATCTATACACGCACTCGCAACAAACTAAACTAAACTGTCTTACTGGCAGTGCTCAGACAGTAGGCAGAAGACAGAAATGCAACACTAACGGAAATACAATCATTTCCGGTCGTCTAATGTTACCAGCTAACCATTTCGTGCTGCAGTGGCAAGCACTCTCGGCTCTTGCACTGCAGGTTCCTTAGGGGGGATGTAACCGATAAGGCATAGCTGGCTTTATAAGTTCACTGAGTTCACAATATAAGACACTGAGCACTGAAACTTTGTACAGTAGTCTAATGGTGTTTGAACTATTACGTGGCAAGCAACAGCTATCTTGTGTGGCAAAATGGCACTAGTACAGTCACTGAAAAAAGTTTCTTACATCCTCTTATTAAGGTACACTTTACAACATAACTATAAATGATCCTGGCCTGAACATTTAACAAGTTTAAATGTATGTCACTATTTTTAACTTTATGAATAATTATCCAAATACCGCGAAAAGTTTTTTATTTATAGTCATTTGATTTTGGTTTATATAAACCTCAGTGAAAATATGAATGTAAATGCATGCAAATTCTACGCATGGTTAAATAGATGTATAATTCTTCATAAATATGTGTATGATTACTCAATAAAAATCCCTGAAAATTTCAGTTATGTAGCATTTAGGCTTTCATAAAAACGTGTGATGGAAAAATTGACATTGAGAAAACAACATTTCATAGTCGGATATGTAGTTTTACTCACATTTAAGTAAACAAACCTCACAACATTTAAGTAACTTTGTCTATAAGCATGCAGCATCAGATATCAATTTAATTTAAAAATACTTCCTGTTGACTAATGAGCTTGAAAGTTTTACACAAAGTATAAAAGAGACCATACATACAAAAAAACACATATTTCAAATTTTGATATTTTGACCCCTCATCGGTTACATGCCCCCTTAACTCGATTTCCAGCTATGAGGACTAGAACGAACCAAACTAAGAAAGAAGGTCATGGTAGCGCAGTGCTTAAGCTGCTTGCCTTTAACTAAGGTCGACCAGTGTTCGATTTCCGGTTAATACGCATTTCATAAACATATAAAAAGCAGGGATAATGTTTAAAACCGATTACACTTGTCTCTTTTTCAAATTAATACTTGGATTACAAATACAAAGGGTTTGATATACAGTTAATGCATTTAAGATATTTTATTTTTTTATTATAAACTTCAGATTTTAGAATTTACATTTTAGATTTTATATTTTTTATTTTATATTTTTGGAAAGGCCCAAACTAATATTGACTATTTATTATATACTGCTATGTAGGTAGAAATATGATTACACCATACGTTAAGACCAATTCTTAGGCCTTGACCAGCCTTGCAATATGAATTTGCTAACCAGACACGAGTTAGCTATCAAGGAACCCTTTGGCGACTATGCTTCTAATTGACCAGTGAGTAGGGTTGTAGAAAGCTGTTTACCATTTTTGGATCATACACAACAGATGCATATGCTTATATAGAAACCAAGCGACCATGTTTTTTTTTTTTTTTCAAAAACAGGACATTATACAAGAGACGATTAGGATACTTATGTAGAGCTTACCAAAACGATGTTGTGTAACGGTAAATGCTAGTCAGTGGACGGTGGCTCATTACTAAAACCCATTACACGATACCTGAGAGGTTTTCAAAAATTATTTTAAGATGCCTTTAACCCCATATTAAACACCCAGTTGACAATACTCATAACCACAATGTTATAAAAAAAAATCTACATTAAAAAACGAACAAGTGGTTGAGTCAATTTACACTGGAAAAAGTTAAGTCCACAGAACGAATTAAATTAGTACCTGTTGGGTTGGCCAAGTGGTTAATGCGGTTGACTTCAGTTCAAATTTCCAGTTCAAGGAAGCAAGAGTTTGAACCCCTTATCCGACATAACTATAGCTCTAATTCGTTAGAAAACTGTACCATTAGTGTACGTGACATGTTTACGCTTGCCTGAACTAAGACTAAGTGACTACTCACTAGGAAGGTTTGGAAATCTCATTTACTTGAATCACATTTTAGTAAAAACCATGACTACTATAAATTACTACCGCTCTTCTACCACTTTGCTACCACTTTTCTACCACTTTTCCATCACTTTTCCACCACCTTTCTATTACTGTTCTACCACATTGCTCTCGCTTTTGCTCTTACTTTAAACTGTACATACTACAAACTATCATTCTTATTAGCAAGTTAACTTTACTACAAATTAGCTCGTGCTTAACAGTTGACATTGAGGTAACAACGACTAGCTATGATAAGCCATGTGCTTACTATAAAGGACATACAGTGAGTTCCTCTCACGTGTTGACCGGCCAGCGCATCGAACTTATCTGCCTGCCGTTGACTGATGACTTCCTTTTACACAGCACGCACTTCGCAGTTCTGTGCTTATAATGTGTATTACGTTAGTGTTGATCTGTCACTCCAACTATTCTCGAGTTGTAAAGTGTTACTTGGGAGTATAATTCTCATAATGCCTCCACGTGTGTACACGGTAGAGGAAAGGGTATTTATTTACGATAATTATGTGAAAAAAAAGAGTCTTTCAGGGAAGTCGTCAGACGTTTCATAACACATTTTCCAGGTGTGCGCCCTCCTCATAGAGAGACCGAGCGGAAACACGTAAACAAATTGAGAGAAACTGGTTCTTTACTCGATAAGAAGCGAAGTGTTAAAAAAACGTGTATTTAATAAGGAAAAAGTAAATGAAATCTCCGAAAGATTAGGACATACTCCAACATAATTCCAAAGACGACTTGGACAAGAAGCCGGGGTTTCGTAGAGCTCAGTATGGCAGGCTACGAAAATGTAAAACTGAAGCCATACAAGATTACTGTAGTGCAGGAACTGCATCCACGTGATCATGATAAGCAGGTACGATTTTGTAATTGGATGTTACGAAACGTTCATGACGAAACAGTTGATCCACGCTTAATATTTTTCTCGGAAGACACTTGGTTCCATTTACACGGTTATTTTTCGACGCAGAATAACAGATAGCATATACGAAATTCCTCTTCATGATGAACGAGTCGGTGTATGGTGGGCAGTGAATGGATACAGAATTATAGGACCTATATATTTTCAGAAAACAATTAATGCAAAAAGATACAGAGATAATATACTTAAACCTTTTTTTGACGAACTGACTGTCGAAATGGATATTTTCAGATGGACTCTGCCACCGCGCACACTATAACTAATTGAGCAAATTTTTGAAGACCATGTTATTAGTACGGATTTATGGCCATCACGGTCCCCAGATTTAACTGTTTGTGACTTTTACTTATGGGGGAACTTAAAGAATAAAGTGTATGCAAGAAACTCTCCCACGTCGGACGAACTGAAAGAACAAATCCGGAGAGAAATAAATCGGTTTTTGTGTACATCGTTTATCATTTATTAACCCATGCCTGCAACCTCTACTCTCTCTGAACTGTAGTCAGGTCTGAAAACAAGTTCCAATCGTAAAAGACGTGTCAGCCACACATACGTGAAGCCTACAATAATTCTTTCTCTACCTAGCTAAATTTCATCACTCACCGTAAACATCTAACATTATGGGTTTGCGATATATTGGTGGAAACAAAAGTCCATGACCTTGTCGTTTTTTTTTGGGGGGGGGGGGGGAACTCAAAAGCCATGAAAACAGCGTCATGGCAAGTCCTAGGACACCTTACGTTTCCAAATCCATTTATTAGTTTATAGAATCTCTGGTCCATAACCTTACCGTTTTGGGTTATATAAGTAAATGAGTGCGCCATACAAAAGAGAGCGTCATGCGAAGTCCTACCACACCTCATTTATACAAATCCAATGATTGGTTTATAAAAATCCTTGTAAATTTGGGTATTTTAGGTAAATGAGTGGACCGTGGAAAAGGGGGCGTTATGTTGAGTTCTATGACACCTTACATAACCCTCTCCGATTATTGGTTTAAAAAATCTCAGGTCAATGACCTAGCAGTTTAGGGTCTTTTGGGTATATTAAAAAAAACTCATCCATAAATAAACATTCAAAAAGCCTGCCTTCTTACAAAAGCCGCATGTGTACATGCGTACAAAACTAAAACAATATTGATTCATAATAGTGTAAAGCCATATTCCTGTGATACATGCAGAGCAGAGTTTACTAAAAAGATTACCCCCGGGTAAGGGTAGTTTTTATTTTGGGGGGGAAATAGGTCGTTTATAGGAAACGGGGTGTCAGCCCGAGTCCTAGGACACCTCATATGTCCTAATCCGAATATTGGTTTCGAGATTCTAAAGAGCCGATGACCTATATTTTTTTTGTTCTTCGTTTCAATCTAAAAAACAATAACTCATCCATAAATAATCATTTAAAAAGCCCGCCCTCTTACAAAAGCCGCAAGTGCACATGCGTACAAAACATAACAAATGTTGATTCATAATAGTATTATTCGTGTCATGCATGCTGAGCAACGTTTACTGAAAAGATTACCCCAGTGTAGGGGTAGTTTTTTATCTTAGGGTGAAAATAGGTCGTTCATAGGAAGGAGGTGTCACCCCGAGTAATTTGACAACTCGTACAAGTCTCTAGCAATATTGGTTCGCAAGATATTGGAAATTTTACTTGGCTGAGGATATACAGTCGTTTGGAGTAATCGTAGGAGGGGGGCAGAAGCCCCACTGCTCATCTACTGAAGACATTTCTATCTTCTTCAAGAAGGTCATGGTTTAACCTCTACAGGAAGCTATTCATAGTTAGCTATCAAAGCAGGTGCTTGCTTAAGGTCTGGTGAAAACTATATTTGGTTTGACCACATGAAAAAGTGTTCTTATCTAAATCCTCAGAATGGGCTCTCTTCCACCTTCAGAGAAACCAGTTTCTCGATACAGTTCATCTCTAGATAGGGGTAAGCATAGTCTGTAGATCTTCGGATAGGTTTTTGTTTACCATGGGAATGAACCTATTCTTAGTAGGGTTTTCGAAAGATTCTTCAGTCTCTGGAAGACTTCGTTCCTTTTAGGTAGTTAGTGGTTTGATCTTTGGTAATTTTAGAGGTATCGTCAGATCGGTATTGGTTTAGTACAGAATTGAGTGTTCTCATAGCTAGATTGGTGAAGGGTTCTTCAGACTGAATGTCTCTTATCCTTCAAAACTATAGCTTACGTTAGGAAATGTTTACGGAATATAGATGATTTATTAGAGTGTGCGAGTAAAAGCCACAAATCTGATTTTGAAAACTTGCATCTACAATCTTAATCAATAATTCGTGGACAACTCTCTGTGATAAATGTCACGATAACTGTCCGAAATTTTTGAAATTGGAGCATATTTTTATTTACGAAAAAAAAAAAGGCTTGTGTGTGTGCGTATATGTGTGAATCCCCCCTTATAAAATCTAAACGGCTAAAGCGATTTCATTAAAACTCAGCATGTAGGCCTACATTTTACTACAGCGACCGACCTCGACCTTGTCTTTGAAATTTTAATATGTTTCACAAATCCAACATTACAGCCAAGCGAAATACTTCACTGGCATTCTATTATCTCCGCAACTTTAACAGATATCACCCTGAAGGTTTGTACGCAAATATAGGTTACTACTAGAAGTTCACCTATGTATATTTTAGTAAGCTGTCAAGTAAAAATCTAACATGGCAGTCAAGCAAATATAAATATTTAAATGGAATTTTCTCGCGAATTAATCATCCGAGTGTAGTTAAACTTGATACAGTGAATGTTTATACAATATTCCATCTACTGGCATCTAATTTAATTAAATTGTTTTCATAATCCAAAGATGGTGGCTGTGCGAAAGTTTAAAATTATTTCTTATTTCCTCTGTCTTAATCTTGCGATCAAAGTAAACTTTTGAATAATGAACCTACGCAATAATTTCCATCCAATGGTATGCCTACATATCTCTATGGTCTACATATATAACAATCAAACATGGCGACCAACGGAAATATTTGTAAGGTTCTCAATATCTCCGTATCTACTACAGCAATCAAACTGAAATTGTGTATGTTGATATAGGCAATCAACATGGGTTCACCTTTGGAAATTTGAATTATCTGGTGATCACAAAATCAACATTGCGGCGACGCTAAATTTAAATAATTAAATTGATTTTTTCTCGCGAATTTTCATCCAAGCACTGTGAAACGTGGCACGGTATATTTTCATACAATCCCTAACAGCCTATACTGACGTCTAATTAAATTGAATTTTAGGCGAACTTTGTAATGGTGGCTGTGCACTTTTTTAAAATCTCGTTATCATTTCTCGTGTCCTAATCAAGGAATCGAAATGTATGTTGGTATAATGAACTATCATTCGAATATTCATCATACATAGCATCCATATAATATATTCCACCGGTTAACATTATCTTCGAAAAGTTTTAAGCAATCAAATAGAATTTGTGTATGGTGATGGAGGACTATTAACTAAGTTCATGTATGTGACATTTCATTTCATGAGAAACACAAAAAAATGGTGGCCAAGTGATTTTCAAATATTGAAAATGATTTTTAAGCGAATTATTCACCCGAGATCAGTGAAGTTAAGAATAGCGAATTTTTAATCCGAGCTCAGTATATTCAAAAATTCAAGATGGCATAAGTTCCAAATTTAAAAAACCTGTTTTTTTATATCACGTACCCTATTCCAGCGACTGGAGGGTGGATTCGTGTGTTAGATTACTATAATAATCATAATCCAATATCACTTAACTCTTTACCTTACATTTCAAAATTCATATATGCCATGAATTTGACTTTTCTTAAATTAAACTCCCGTGACATCTTCCAGAAAGATGCCATCTTGTGGTAGGAGTCTTATTCACCGGTACAGAAAGTTATATATTCTAGCACATACTTTCTCAATGCAGTGGGGTTTGTGGAGACATGGGTCGTGTATCAAAGGCTATGCAGTATACATCACATGGGAAATCCTAAATTGCCGGGGGTGTTTTTAATGGAAAAGACCAGTAGGATATATTAAAATAGGCTATTTAGTTCTTCATAGAACTACTTGTTAGTTGAGAAATGGACGGCATGGCTCACGAGTTGAATAATGATGATCTTGAGATAAATTCTTACTTCTGTTGTAACCGAATTTATTCAGTTACATGAAGCCCACAACCGGGTTTTCGCCTTGTGCGGTTAGTTTGGGGTATTTTAGTTATATCTTATTATATTGAGTCGGGGGAGGAGCGGTGACTTTTATTGTGCCTGTGTTTATCTTCTGTGGACAGATTCATTTTCGGATGTACTAGGCCGACTCAACTTGCTGTTTATCAATTATCGGTTTTTGGATGTTTGATATTATAGAATACGGAGTTTATTGGAGTTATTGCGTTTTGGGAACAGGGATAAACAGACTGTATTATCACCTGAAGTAGAATCATTATTTCATTTTGGTTTGGGGTTATTGATGTTTGAATCTTAAATCATTTGACTGGTTTGATGCAGCGCTCCATACCTCCCTACCCTGAGCTCATGGTTTCATCTGTGCATAGCTACCACACCCTACATCCGAGGATTTGGTCTATCCCTACCGTTCTTGTCCTTGACCCTTCCTACCATAACTTAGCTTGGTATTCCTGGGTGTCTTAATATGTCTCCTACCAACCTATCTCTTCTCTTGAACAGCAGTCGCCAGAAACATCTGTCCTCTCCCTCTTGTCTTAAAACCTCTTCGTTTGTAACCCTATCTACCCATCTGAACTTTATCATTCTCCTGTAACACCACATTTCAAGCGCTTCAATTCTCCTCTTTTCTGCTGCACCAATAGTCTAAGTTTCGCTTCCATAGAATGCCACGCTCCAGACAAAGGCTTTCAAAAATGACTTCCTAATACGTAAATCTATATTCGATATCAACAGAGTCCATTTTTGCAGAAATACTTTCCTTGCCTGAGCCAACCTACTTCTTATATCCTTATTGCTTCGTCCAGCACTGGTTATTTTGCTTCTAAAGTAAAAGAAGTCACCTATTTCCTTTACCTTTTTTCTGCGAATTTGATGTCCATAGAGGTTTCTGATTTATTTAATTCGGATGCATGCCAATAATTTGGTAATACTTTTATTAATTTTCATCATGAATTCTTTCCTCAAGATGGAGTCCATATCATTCAAACACTTATTTAAATCCTCAGGCGTGTCGGCCAAGATGACGATATCATCAGCAAAGCTCAGAGTTGAAATTATTTCTCCTTGAATCTTCACTCCCAGTTTAAATTTTTCTCCAATTTCCTTCAATGCTAGTTCAATGTGAAGATTGAAAAGTATGCGTGATATGTTGCAGACTTGCCTTACACCTTTCTGAATACCAGCTTCCCTGTCATGTCCTTCGTCTCAAATGACTGTTGTCTGGTTTCTGTATAGATTGTAGATCACCCTCCTATCCCTCTATTTTATTCCAATCGTTTTGAAAATGTCAAAAAATTTAGCTCAATCAACGTTATCAAAAGCCTTTTCTAAGTCTACAAATGCCAAGATCGTTCTTTTAACTTTCCTTATTCTATCTTCCAAAATCAGCCCAGGACTGGGTATAGCTTCCCTTGTTCCTATATTTCTCCAAACTGGTCTTCACCCAACTCCGTTTCTATCTGGCCTTCCAACCTCTTGTAAATTAATCTAGATATGAACTTTGAAACATGAAGAATCAAGCTGACTGTACGGTAATCTTCACATCTGTCAGCTCCTACTTTCTTCAGTATAGGGATGATAAAATTCTTCTTGAAAACAGAGGGTTCCTCAACTGTCTCATAAATCCTACACACCAAGTGAAATAATCTGATCAGGCCATCATCACCTATGCAGCGTAGCAACTCAATCGGTCTATCATCTATGCGTTGTGCTTTGGGGTTAATGTGTTTATTTTAACTAGAAATGTTAAATATTTTGATGGCTAGAGGTACTGCTAGATAGAGATGAATTATAATGTCGGGTGCTGCAAGTTGCACATGAGGAAAATTGAAGCGATAAGTCGAGTTGTTTGTGTCTATCCAGGAAATACCTGGGCTATTAATAGCATGAAATGATATGAACTTTCCGTAGGAAAAGTACTCAGTGACGTTGGTGTGACGTTCGGGTGCCCTCAGCAGAATTACGATAGTCAAATTTTCGTATGTTGCCACGGATATCGGTTTGGAGGGGGCGTGCGCCAACTAGTTCTGGCAGGACGAAGCACAGCTTTTCGTGTAAGGATATTCGTGCGCCTGTACTTAAAATGGCGCGTTCAGTGTTCTGAAATCGCATTCTTGCTAATGCAGCAAAGTCCATGTCTACTTGCGCCCAGAGTCGTCTTTACAGGTCACGGTATCGTTACACGAACAGCAGAGACTTTTAGAAAACCACTGAGCTGTTGGGCTATTGGCAGCTACGTTATATTTCATGGTCCGGTCCAGACACCGTAGGCTGTTCGTAATAGTTTTATCGCGCCAAAAGGGTGATCATAACATAAACATTTCATCGCCAAGTCATCTTGCGCCTAGAGTCGTTGTTAGAGGTCAGGGTATCGTAACACGAACAGCAGAGATTTTTAGCGAACCTTTGAGCTTTCGGGCTATTGGTAGACACGTTGTATTTGATGGTTCGGTCCAAACACTATAGGCTGTTGGTAATACATTTAACATGCCCAAAAGGATGATCACACTCATAAACATCCCATCAGCATGTTTGGCAGAGGAGAGAACAGCGAAACCACACCGTCAGGTAAGAATGAGAAGTGAAACAATATCGTCTGTAGAATTTGCGTATAAACTGTACGAGTTGTAAATATGTATAGGAGACTGATATGCCTGGGTCCGGTTGACCGTAGAGTTTTGTAATTGCCGTACTACTGTATATAGGGAAATATTCTATCTATAAGGACTGTTAACATTGACTGCATAACTTTCCAGCGGACGTCTTACTGAAATTAAAATCAGTATGAGAAATAAGGCAAATAGTGAAAATTTGAATATTTTAAATACCAAACGTACTATGATACGCATTGTCAAGTTCACCTGGCATACTGACACGAGCATATGCGGGGATAGCACCATCAGTTTATATAACGCGTAAACGTATGACACGATCGTGTAAAATACTTCATTAGAACAAGCTCGAACCCTGTTGTTGTTAATTCATTTAGGGGTATTGTGACATCATGCTTAAGTTGTTGCTTTGTTACTTTGTTGTATGTAGAATTTGTTTTATGACCTGTGTCACTGTGATGTCTGTACTAATGTGTGTATTTGTAATTGAGGTAGAATTTGGGTAGGAAGCGGTCGCGGTATTAAGTTAGGGAACATCCCGACATTCGCCAGCAGTAGGAGAGGAAAGACACGGTAAACCACTTAGGTGGGAATCGAACGCGGACCTCCAGGGTGACTGGCTAGGAGGCTAGCCGCTACTCGAGGAAGTGGACAAGACCAAACACTACAATCCACGATGATCGATTGAATAGATAGTTAATTTTCATTTCAAAGGTGTACAGATCACACACGATTATTATCCACAATTATTTTCGGATAACCTAGATATTTCACCCCTTAAAACAACAATCACTACCACCACTGAGATAATTTATTTGCCGTAGACCCTTATAGAAAATGTATGAACGTCGTTATTATCAATCCATCACTTCTTTTATCTGGTTATACAGTCAAAATACTGTCCTCAAACTCTCTGCTTTCAGAAGTTTCATTAGGGAATAACCAATTTAACATGGCTTCAGTGTTTATTAAAGGTGATATCTACACTTAGTTAACTTAGCAAAAATACGTGTCGTTACGTAACCAAAATATCTGGTACATTTCATCGAAATGATGAGACATTTACATTTGTATTCCACCGAGCACAATGTTTGTCCTTAACAAGTACGCTGAACCAAGATCTATAAGATGTAAGAATATCACAGGGTGCATTTTGCAGATGCCTTGCAATGCTGGTCAGACTTGTGGTTCAATAGAATTTTGAAGAAATAAACATAGCCTAGAATGAATTTTGAAGGACGTACAGAAGAATGGTGTGGACACTTGACTGAAGGATACGCAAACAGATGCAAAGGAAACAACTTTCTTCCTGCCAGATGCATTATATACGCTACTCACTCGGCAAACTGGTATTTAACACTTAAATAGGATTTTTTATTAAATTACATGTTTAAGTTTTCCTCCTACGTCTTGACGGATCCTGAGTTTGACTTTACCCTCGAAGTGCTATCGTCTCGCAGTGAGATTATTCGTAAAATCGATATAACAACTTGTAAAATCTATATAACAATCGATATTACGAATAGTCTGGCCGTGAAATGAAATTCTCTGTCTGGTAAGCAATGCAAGTAGGTTTTTGATCTTCTGAAAAAAAAAAATGATGACTTTCTACTTATGTATATACAGTATGTGATTGAAATTCTGTGAAAAGTGATATGGTTAGATATTTTACCTGGGACATTTATTATTCATTATTCATCAAAGTTTCTATTATTATATATCATTGCGCTTATAATTAAATTTGGCACATTTTCTATATCTTTGAATTTTATTTCAGATAAAGTAGTGCATGTCACCAATCTCTAAAATTGGAATTTCTTTTGATTTCTTTTTAAATCTTTTTAATCATCCATTATACTTTTACTGGATACCTGTAAGCAAAAACACCTATTATTATTATCTAATTCTACAATTTTTCCTGAATACATTGATATATAATATTCCATATATAGTTACAAATTTGTATTTATTACAATTTTTTGAAAATATACCTGCACGCTGCCTTAAAAATGCTTAGCACTTAAGAGTGAAACGTTCAGCACTTGGAGAGTTTATAAACATGGCGAGTGTCGCTGACACCTGTACTACCCACATAATGGCTCTTTGCAGGTGCCTTGAGTTTATGCCATAGACGATATGCGAAAGAAGCTGATAACATTGATGATTAAATCGTCACAAACATCCAGTGTCCGAGTCGGGAGTATCAATGATAGTAAGTTATATTCCCACGACTTGGCCTAGAATCAGAACCACAGGCTCTTGAACACAAAGCTAGTGTGACCAATCCACGAACCCGGAAAGTACATATACATACATTTTTATTTGAACCTGTTTCGCCTTTCAGCGTCCAGTGTAGCCTACAAACAAGTCGCCTCCATGATTCCCTATTAGCAGTTAGCAGTGCGGCCACCTCTGCTTCTACACCTCTCCCTTTGAAGTCATTCAACACTGAATATTGTGCCAGTTGCACTGACACACGTCATTCACACTCCAGTTATACTTCGTGAGTAGTGCTAGCTTGTTCGTTCTGCGGCACTTTTTATTGAGCCACCCTCGTAGCTGCCCCGAACCTGATATCTCGCTAATCAATCATGGGATTTGTGCACACAGGCTGTCCTAGCAATCGTAGTGATGACCCCTACTTTCCTATAGGGCCTCTACTTAATTAAAAGACCAAAACTAAAAGATCATTCGCGAGTAGTGGGGTAGTGTAAGTTTTCTCAAGTCGCGCGCGTGCTAGAATATGTATGCTTATGTTGGGAAAGGGTTAGGTGGTGGGAGACGAGAAGGGTCGAGTGAGGGGTCGTTTAGATGGTATTTCTTCCGCTCTATTTGATGGTGAGGTTATTTTTTTAATGGATGGAATTTAGAAACGCCATTTGGGGTAAACATGTTGTTTTGACATTTTGGCGATGAGTGTTTTTTTGTATGCATGCGCAATTGAGGGGTTTTGTAAGAGAGCGGGCTTTTTAAATGATTATTTATAGATGAGTTTTTTAAAATATTTATTTATATAAACCCAAAAAAACTAATAGGTCATGCGTTTTTTAGTATTTCGCTAACCAATAATCGGATTTAAACATATGAGGTGTCGTAGGACTCGTTGTGAACTCACCTTTTCTATGAACGAGGTATATCCACCCCAAAATAAAAACTACCCTTACCCGGGGGTGATATAGTATTTATTTTTTGTATGCCTACGAACTTGACGGCTTTTGTAAGAGAGCTGGCTTTTTTTTAATGATTATTTATAGATGAGTATCTCGTTAACCAATAATGGGATTTAAACATAAGGGGTGTCGTAGGACTCGAGGTGAACTCCCCTTTCCTATGGATGGGGTATATCCACCCCAAAATAAAAACTACCCTTACCCGGGGGGTAAATAATATGTTTTGTATGTGCGCTCACGGACGGCTTTTGTCAAAAGGACCTAACCACACGTTTGTTAATAATTTATGAACCCCTGATGGGATTTTGCCCTAGGCAGTATCCTAGCCCTGGGGTTGACGCCCCGTTTTTGAATGTATGATTTATTTCTGTCGAAAGGGCCTAACTACACTTTTGTTAATATCTCGCAAACCAATCATGCTAGGGACTTGTAAGGGGGGTCCTAGCAATAAGTGGGTGAAACTACCTACCAAAATTGAAAAATCAATATCTTGGAAACTAAGAACCCTAAAATTATGTGTGATAGCTTAAAAATAGGTGATGATATAGGCTTTTACCTCGATTGGTCATTTCACCCCTAAAACAGTAAATAGTTATTTTACGAGAAAACAACCTGTTAACCACTTAAAAATGATAAATGAACCTAAGATCTTTTGTTTTTGACGAAAAATAGAGGGGGTGAAAACTACCCCCAAATTGAAAAGTAGATACCTTGGAAACGAAGAACCCTAAAATTAAGTGTGATAGCTTAAGGGACACTAGGGCTGAGTTTTAGGCAAATATGGCAAAATAACTGTTTTTTTGTTTTTGCCATATATTTATCTAATGGACCCCTGCGGATCATTTCAGTAAAACAGTTTTCATGCATCGCCATTTTTAAAGGCTCAGCGACATTTTTAAATCTCCTCTGCGTAAGACTTTAAACGCCCCCTTCAAGCTCCCTCAGTGATTGTACTTTTATATATCCATTACTGTGTGGATTTTTTCGATTTATTTTGAAGCCATTGCCAACATCTATGTGGGTACTGATTTGTGCCGTTATCTAGTGTCTAATATTACAACTACATAGGCCTAACCAATATAAACACTAAAATCTAATGTGAAACTTTTACGGATTGATTTGTTTGAAAGTATATTTTGCCTACATTTATATTGTCCTATACATTATTTTTATTATATAATTAACTTATCTTTACGTACAGTTACATATTATCAATTGAACAGGTAGTAACTTCCTGTGTTTATGTTTAAATTTTATTGTTTACATCAGTGCATGTGGCTTGAAATTTGTGATTATAATGGATGTAGTAAGTTCACGTTGGCGTGTTTCGAAAGGAAGTTGTACCAAGAGAAAAAGAAAAACTTCAGCGGCAATAGACGCTCGTAAAAAGAAGCAAGAAGCTAATAAGAATGAGACAGTTTCTAGGCCTATTTCATTAGTAGTGCCTACAGAAGAGGTTAGTGTTTTACAAACTGTACAAATTAATTCCCAACAAACTGTAAACAGTAGTGCTTGTTCAAACCCCAGTAATACCGAGTTTGTAAATAAATATAAATCAGGAGATGTTAGTAATTCTGACAAGACTAGGTCTGAATTAAAACTGTCCTCTTATGCATCAGTGTCATTAGCTACATCAGATGAAAGTTATATATTACTGCACACTAGCACATTTCCTGATTTATTAAAAAATTTGAAATGTCCTCACTGTAGCCAAGCTTCCCTAAATGTGGTGATAAACGAGCAGCATGGATTTGCTAATAAACTACATGTAGTATGAAAATCATGTGGACACTGTGCAGGTCAGGCATACACAAGTCCTCGGGTAAAAGCAAATGAGGGCAAAACAGAAAGAGCTCCATTTGAAGTAAATAGAAAGGGTACAGAATCTTTCCTAAATCTTGGACTTGGTCACAGGGACATGCAAAAATTTTGTATGGCTATGAAAATGCACTGCATGAATTCCAAGACCTTCACCAGTCACATGCACAACTTAGCAACATAAGTTGATTGTCTCAAAGAGAAAATGCTGAGTGAGAGTCGAACTGTAGTTCGTAACGCACATGAATGTGTAGACCCATCCCTCATAGAGGCTAATGTTATTGATATCGCAGTTAGTTTTGATGGAACGTGGCTCCGCAGAGGTCATAAATCATTGTATGGGATTGGCTTAGTTGTAGATATCTTGACAGGTCTCGTTATTGACTATGAAGTCTTGTCAAAATTTTGCCATTATTGTGCCTTCCTTGGCAATGAACTGGGTACAGATACACCAGAGTACATGGTAATAGCTGAACATCATGAAAGAAGTGGGGAATGCTGTAAAAACTATGATGGGTCTTCAGGGGCAATGGAAGTACACGCTGCTCATATAATGTGGAAAAGATCAGTTGAGAAGTGTGCAATGCGATACACAACTGTACTTTCTGATGGAGATGCAAAGACTTACCAGCATCTGAATGGAATTGCAGTGTATGGCGAAGGAATTAAAATAATAAAAGAGGAGTGTATCAACCATGTCGCTAAACGAATGACTACTGGGCTACTGAAATTGAAAAAGGATACCAAGGACACAAATTTGGGGGGTCGCGGTCGTGGAACTTTGAAAATGGACACAATAAAGAAGTTGTCCAGTTATTACAGACAGTCAATTCAGAAACATATGCCTGATGTTCAAGCAATGAAGACTGCCATTTATGCCACTCTTTATTATTACAGATCCACAGATCAGAAACCACAACATCAGAAATGCCCCAAAGGAACTGACTCGTGGTGTTTCTATAATAGAAGCACTGCTCGGGGTGAGACACCTGAAAGCCACACTAAGATGTCAGTGCAATTTTCAGAAAAAATGGTCTGTCGCATTGCCCCTGTGTATCAGAGACTGGCCAGCAATGAGCTTTTAGCCAGATGTAGCAGGGGAGGAACACAAAATTCAAATGAGTGTGTTCACTCTGTTATTTGGAAGAAATGTCCTAAAGAAATTTTTATATCGAAGAAGCGACTGAACATGGGGACATACACTGGTGTTTCTGAGTTCAATATGGGCTGCTCTGCGACACAGGAACTGAAATGTGAAGTAAGAAATGAAGAAAGTTCAATGGTTTCCTCAAAAATAAGTGAGTGTTGTGATCAAATGAGAATTTATGAAAGCAGAAGGAGCTCGATGCAGGTGAAGAAGACACGACAGGGTCTGCAGCTGAAGAAAACACAACAGGAAGCTGCCAAGGAGAAGTTGGAAGGCAAATCATATGAATCTGGGGCATTTTGATTCATTAGGTGAGCCAAACTTGGTAATATAGCATGCGATTTTATATTTTTTTTTTATCTCCAAACAACATTTTTAGGTAATGAAAATACTCCATGCGCATGATATATTCACCAATTTCATTCAAAATATCACTGGATATTCAGAAATACATGTGTTGTAAGATGACATTGCAATATCTTAGGTCACTTTGTAAATTACAGACAAAAAAAGAAAAAACTATGAAAAATTATCAGAATTTATAAAACATGATGGTACATAAAATGAAATTAATCTAACATCTTACATGTATCACTTTTCTGAAATGTCTCAATGTTATAATATTTAGAATAGGTTTCTGTATGTGCAATTTAAAAATCAAGCGTTTTTCACAATTTCTAATGCGCATGGAGCATTTTGATCGCACGTTATATTTTAATAATAAAATTAGTAAAAAATCAATTAAATTTCATCCGATTGTTTTCAAATTTGGTATGTTACTTAGTATTACTAATCTTATTGTGCAGTTTAAATTTCAACTCATTCTGATAACAAATGTGGAAGTTTGAAAATTCACCCCTAGTGTCCCATAAAAAATAGGTCATGACATACGATTTCACATGGGTAGGTCATTTTACCCCTAAAACAGTGAACAGTGGATTTACAGGGGGGTAAAAAGGTGTTAAACGGGTAAAAATGATAAATGAACCTAAGATCTTTTGTTTTGGATGAAAAATAGTAGGGGGTGAAAACTACCCCAAATTGAAAAATAGATACCTTGGAAACGAAGAACCCTAAAATTAGGTGTGATAGCTTAAAAAGTAGGTCATGACATACGCTTTTACATGGATAGGTCATTTCACCCCTAAAACAGTAAACAGTGATTTTACAGGGGGTAAAAAGGTGTTAAACGGGTAAAAATGATAATTGAACCTAAGATCTTTTGTTTTTGATGAAAAATAGCAGGGGGGTGAAAACTACCCCCAAATTGAAAAATCGATACTTTGGAAACGAAGAACCCTAAAATTAGGTGTGATAGCTTAAAAATAAGTCATGTCATACGCTTTTACATGGATAGGTCATTTCACCCCTAAAATAGTAAATAGTGATTTTACAGGGGGTAAAAAGGTGTTAAACGGGTAAAAATGATAATTGAACCTAAGATATTTTGCTTTGATGTAAAATAGCAGGGGGTAAAAATTACCCCCTAATAGAAAAATCTACACCTTGGAAACGAAAAACCCTAAAATTAGATGTGATAGCTTAAAAATAGGTCATGTCATACGCATTTACATGGATAGGTCATTTCACCCCTAAAACAGTAAATATTGATTTTACAGGGGGTAAAAAGGTGTTAAACGGGTAAAAATGATAATTGAACCTAAGATCTTTTGTTTTTGATGAAAAATAGTAAGGTGGTAAAAACTTCCCCCGAATAGAAACATCGATACCTTGGAAACGAAGAACCAGTAAATTAGGTGTGATAGCTCAAAAAATAGGTCATGACATATGCTTTTACATGGATAGATTATTTCACCCCAAAAACAGTAAATAGTGATTCTACAGGGGGGTAAAAAGGTATTAAATGGGTAAAATGATAATTGAACCCAAGATCTTTTGTTTTTATGAAATATAGTAGGGGAGTGTAAACAACCCCCGAATTGAAAACAAATCGATATCTTGCAAACTTAAGAACCCTAAAATTAGGTGTAATAGTTGAAAAATAGGTGATGACATACGCTTTTACCTCGATAGATTATTTCACTCTTAAAACAGAGAATAGTAATGTTACAGGGGAAAAAGGTATTAAACACCTTAAAGCATAAGCGTTTTGTGAAACCATGCTTTAATGGACATGTGTATGGAGGATGATTGTTATTATTATCATGTATTATTATTATTATTATTATTCGGTAATTATGGATTCATGTGTGTATAGATAACTAACGAGTGGGGAGCGTGATGGCGCAGTGGTTTAGCTATTCGTCCTTACCCGGACGGCTGGGGATTCAAATCCCGGTGACAGCGGGGTGGAATTTGCACCTGAAAATCACGTGGCGTTAGGAATGGCATTCGGCCTTAAATCCCCGGCCAAAAACAAAATGATCCTGGTTGTCTCCGGCGACTCCAAATAATTGGGAAAAGCCGAGGAAAGAAAAAGAAGAAAAAATGGAACTCACCGGTAATAGTAAATATTTGTTTGAGGTGTTGAAGAAGTCAGGATGGCCAACCCTTTGCCATGGTTCACGAATTGATCCCAATAGTTTTAACTGCCAAGACTCAGTGTACCCTGTTGCAGCCTTTAGAAAAAAATCGAACCTGGGGCCTCTGTGGTGACAGTGGAGTTATATTAATGATGCTTTTTAAACAAACATACGCTTGCATAATACCGCTGGGTTGAATCTGCACAGAGACACTGGCTTTTGTTTGTGTAGTGAGCCTTGGTGATAACAGCACGGTGATCTTGTCAGCCAGTTTCATATTACTCGTCTGCTTGATAGTGGACGTGCTCTGCACCGTGTTAACATACAATACATGACTAGATAGTTGTTAGGTAAGGGTTGATAAAGGCTTAGTGATCCTTATTGCAACCTTAAAATGAATTTCTTGGTATAGTCGGGGTTGGAAGCCAAGACCTTAGGGTTGCCAACCAAGTATGTTAACCACTACACGGTGAGATGCTTAAATAATAATGTAACAGAACATATAGAAATTTTTCTATAGTTTAACGAATTGACTAAGAGCCATACCATGAGAGGTGTAGGTAATGGAAATTGAATCTTTAGTTGATGACCCTACTACATGTAAGCTATAGCAATGCCCGCCTATAAGCTATCTTGTTAGAAAAAGAAAGTTATGGCTAGTTTTAAACGGAGAATAATATTGTTTACTGTGAAACACAAATCTGAATTTAAAAATAGTTTTTGTCCTGCATGATGTTTGAACTCTTTCTTATTTATACTTTAGACACACGCTAACATAGTTGTAAACCAGAAGCCATGGCTGCCTCCTTTCCAATCCTACACCGTACACTGAAGTTAAAATGAATAATGATCACGTTACAGACAGCCAGTTTCAAAGCCATGAGAAATAAGTGAACAAAATATAAAATTCATGAGCCAGTGAGGAATTCAACATGGTGTCCTTTGGACAAAAGAGAAGCGTTCTATAAACTTAACCCCCAAGCTGTCCTATCGACCCCCAATGGTTTGGGTCATCGTAAAGATGCAAATTAAATCCAAGCTATAACTAAAACTAACTACACACTTATATACTAGAAAAAGAAATGGAAAACAAAAGGACAATAAGCCAAATAAAGGACAGAAGGAATAAACAATGGCCCTCAACCCTCATGAATGTGGATTGAGGGAGTTGGAAGGAAGGAGAGCCATGAAGGGCAGATAGAAAAGTAAAATAGGAGAGGCTCTGCCCCAGAGGTAATGGATAAAGAGCAGGAAAACTGGACTCAGCTGAGAAATCCCTTGGGGTCGCCAACTTCCAAACTGATCAGCCGTAAGCCCCTTGAGGGTGTAGCCATATGCAGAGTGCACCACAAGTGGTGGGGACTATATATTCACCGTACCTTCTTGAGGGGCTTGAGCAAAAGACAGTAAATAACAGGAAAATAAAAACAAGGCAGCCTCCTCACACAAGTAAGATATCAGAAAAATAAATAAACAAGGGCCAATTAAGTTGCAAAAGGAAGATACTCCCTAGGCCTTGGATACCCTAATAATGTCGGCGTCGGTAGAGAACATGAGTTGAGCAAGTGTGGTCGACAGGAAAGAAGACAGAGAGGAGCCTAGCGCAAGTTAGTAGAAGCAATGACGGACTCAGCTGGGACTCCGTGATCGTCAACCTACATGACACTAGATATGACTCCCAGAAGTGGAATTAAAAACCTCTTTTGTTTTATATCACTGGCTTTAAGGACGCTAACACATGCCATGCCTTTCTAATGCGATACTGGTCCTAGGGTATGCAAAATTGTATTAGATACTCAGCTAATAATAGTGTGCATGACCATTTTATTTTCCCAAGTATAGTACATGGGACTGATGAGCATGATTTCCAAGCCCCTAAGTAAGACAAAAACAAATTATTTTCATTTTCCAATGAGTTGGAGTGAAGTGAGGTGAGTTTTCTATACACCAAACTGATGTGGTTTCCTTCTTCTACTCCAGGCAAATGCACATTTGATGTTAAGAATAGTGAAATGGTTTGCAACTGTCCAATGCTAGGACCTGATTAGTGGCTTTTAAAAATGGAATGGAATGGAGTACACTTCCCCCAAAACCAACAAGAGGAGTGTTCGATCCCCCACAACAGCCATTCTTAAAGTCAATATAAATGGCTATGCACTTCAGGTCATGACGGTCTCCTCTCACCAATCCTACCCCTTGGTGGTGAAAGGCACACTCTAATACATACATAATAGTGACAGGTTATCTGTTAAATACCTAACTATCCCCAGATTTACCTTGAATTTTCCTAAAATCCACTAAATTTTCCACAAATTGACCAAATGACACAACATTCCAGCAAAATTCAACAAATGACTACCCGATTTATTGAAATTCCATTAAATTACCTAAGAATGGTTCAAACTACCTCAAATTCATATAAAATTAGCCTAATATATATGAAAATTCACTAAAATTTACCAAACTTACACAAAGTGGCCTACGAATCATGAAATTTAACCAATTTTTTTTTGTAAATTCATTAGATGTACTCGAAAATTCCATAATATTGCCTTTACATGTATGTTTTTATTGTCGTTGTTGCTGTTGTTGTTGTTGTTTCGTTTACCACACTCCCTGCAGACAAATACCTGAACATGACTTTCTGATAGGCTAGGACCTCCACATTGGACGTGATAGTTGAGTTTCATCTTCCAAAAACTCGTCTCTGAGGTGGGTGTTAAAAAAGGCATCCAACTGTAAAAACCACACCCTGTCATATACTTTAATAACCTCTTACGTTGAGGTTGATAACACTAACGACACTGAATGATTTGAACGGTTTCCTTTTCACAATTCCTGTCTATATTTTTCTCTTGAAGGATGCTAAAATGCAATTAAATTTAATAAATACCTTAAGACGGTTTGATTTGTTTAATGATATGGTGTTGATGATGGATGTATACGTTAAGACTAATTTTTGTTAGGTCTTGACTGGCCTTGCAATACGAAATTGACAAACCAAACATGGGTTATCTACCAGGGGAACATTTTGGCCACTATGTTGGTTATTGACCAGTCAGTACAGTTGTAGTAATAAGCCAGAAATCCAACACAAACAATGAGTGCGCGCGGTGGTGGAGATTGGTACCATGATGTACTGTCGGTTATGTAGTTATATGGAATGTATATCACATATGGTTTACTTGAATGTTTGGAGGTTCCATTAAAGATATTTCTACAATAAACCATTTTAAAATGGTCATTCGTTGGTGTGAAAATATTTATTATATGATATTTTATGTAAACAATTATGATTTATAAAAATTTTATACGTTTAATGTATCCATATTTAATGTAAGCACTGGAGGCGCTATTGACCAAAATACAGCTCTATCTGGAATATATATTGCATACTTGAAGGTTTGGTGATCCCATTAAAGATATTCCTACAATATATGATTTTTAAGTTCTCGTTTTATGACATGATTATTTAATATATGATATTTGCTAACAGGATTTACCAGTGGAATTATTTTACAAGTAGTTATTTTAATTACCAACATAGTTGACTGTTAAGAAGGTAGAGCCCTATGTGCAATGTAGGATGACATGTAACATGTTATACATGATATGTGACAACAGTAAGGCTTGTGATTTTAAGATGCCTGTATCCCTATATTAATCACCCAGTTTACAAGACTCATAAATGTAATGTTACGGGAGAAAATTGAAACAAAACAAAAATCAGCATTGAAAAACCAAAATGTGGTTGAGCAAATATATACTGGGAAAAAAAAGTTTTGTAAACACAGATGTCCAACAAGACTAATTAAATGAGTAAATGTCAGGGTGGCTGAGTGGTTAAGGCGTTTGACTTAAGATCAAATTTCCAAATATATAAGGAAGCAAGGGTTCGAACCCCTTCCCTGACATAACTATTGCTTGAACATGCAAGAAAACAAGAAATATACACAAACTATGTTTATTGATGATGATGATTGAGTCTTCAGTCTTTTGACTGGTTTGATGCAGCCCTCCATGCCTCCCTGTCCTAAGCTAATCGCTTCATCTCTACATAGCTACCACACCCTACATCCGAGGCAATCTGTTTAACATATTCTAACCTTGGTTTACCCCTACAGTTCTTGTCCTCGACCCTTCCTTCCATAACTAAGCTTGCTATTCCTGGGTGTCTTAATATGTGTCCTACTAACCTATCTCTTCTCTTCATTAGTAGTCGCCAGAAACATCTCTCCTCTCCCACTCTTCTTAATACCTCTTCGTTTGTAACCCTATCTAGCCATCTGATCTTCATCATTCTCATGTAAAACCACATTTCAAAAGCTTCAATTCTCCTCTCTTCTGCTGCACCAATAGTCCATGTTTCACTTCCATATAGCGCCACGCTCCAGACAGAGCCTTTCAAAAATGACTTCCTAAAACCTAAATCTATATTCGATGTCAACAGATTCCTTTTTGTAGAAATGCTTTCCTTGCCTGAGCCAACCTACTTTTTATATCCTCTTTGCTTCGTCCATCACTGGTTATTCTGCTTCCTAAGTAACGGAAGTCTCCTATTTCCATCAGCTTTTCACCAGCCAATTTGATGTCCATAGAGGTTTCTAAACTATTTCGGCTGCATATTAATATTCTTGATTTTTATTTATCGAGTTTCATACTGAATTCCTTCCTCAAGACGGAGTCCATACCATTCAAAAACACATTCAAATCCTCAGGCGTGTCGGCCAAGATGACGATGTCATCAGCAAATCTCAGAGTTGAAATTATTTCTCCTTGAATCATCACACCCACACTAAATTTTTCTCCAATTTCCTCCGTTGCTTGTTCAATGTAAAGATTGAAAAGTATGGGTGATAAGTTGCAGCCTTGCCTTACCCCTTTCTGAATACCAGCTTCTCTCTCATGTCCTTCAGCTCGAATGACTGCCGTCTGGTTTCTGTATAGATTGTTTATCTCCTTCCTATCCCCTTACTTTACTCCAATCGTTTTCAAAATGTCAAACAATTTAGTCCAATCAACGTTATCAAAGGCCTTTTCTAAATCTACAAATGCCATGAACGTTCTCTTCCTTATTCTACCTTCCAAAATCAGCCTAAGACTTAGTACAGCTTCCCTTGTTCCTACATTTCTCCTGAAACCAAACTGGTCTTCACCCAACTCCGATTCTATCTGGATTTAAATCCTCTTGAAAATTATTCTAGACAGGATCTTTGAAGCATGAGTAACCAAGCTGATTGTACGGTAATCTTCACATCTCTCAGCTCCCATTTTCTTTGGTATAGGGATGATAACATTCTTCTTGAAATCAGGGGGTACCTCACCTGTCTCATAAATCCTACACTCCAAGTGAAATAACCTGATCAGAACCTCATCTCCTATGCAGCGTAGCAACTCAATCGGTGTATCATCTATGCCTGGTGATTTGTTCCTGCTTAAGTCTTCCAATGCTCTGTCAAATTCTGATCTTAATATTAAATCTCCTTTTGCATCCTCATTAATTTCCTCCTCCCTTTCCATTACCCGATTCTCAATCTCCTCTCCCTTATACAAACACTCTATGTAAGCATTCCATCTCTCAACCTTTACTTCCCTACATGTTACAGGCTTTCCATTTGTGTCCTTAATATTGCAGCACTTAGTCTTCTTTTCCCCAAAAGTATTCTTAATCCTTCGATAAGCTGTGTCTACTTTTCCTAATTTCAGACAATTTTCTATACCTGCACATTTCTCTTTCAACCATTCTTCTTTCGCTTCCTTGCACTTCTTGTTAACCTCATTTCTCAGACGTCGGTATTCTGCTTTCCCCTTTTCATCTCTTACATTCTTGTGTTTCCGCCTTTCATCCATCAATTCTAGTATATCCTGAGTGATCCACGGTTTTCTACCAATTCTTTCTTTCCTACCAATGCTTTCTTCTGCGGAATTTGTTATCTCATTCTTCAAAAGTGCCCATTCGTCTGCAATTGAAGTTTGTTTAGGGCTTTTCATTAGCCCTTCCTTTATACTCTTCTTGAATCTTTCGTTTACATCCTTTGCTTTCAGTCTGTCTATTGCCCACCTTTTTGGCTTTTGACTTTTCATCATTTTCTTCAACTTTAATCTGCATTTCATTACAACCAGATTGTGGTCAGAGTATATGTCAGCACCAGGATATGTTTTACAATCCAAAATCTGGTTTTGAAACCTCTGCTTGACCATAATGAAGTCGATTTGGTAACGCCCTGTATCTCCTGGTCTCATCCATGTGTATATTCTTCTATTGTGGTTATTGAATAAGGTGTTAGCTATGACCAACTCATGCTCGGTGCAGAATTCCATCAGCCTGCTTCCTCGATCATTCCTTTCACCTAATCCGAAATCTCCTACTATCTTCCCTTCTCTCCCTTTTCCTACCACAGCATTCCAATCTCCCATTACTATAACATTTTCATCACCCTTGATATACCCCAGAATTTCGTCTATTTCTTCGTAGACCTTTTCAACATCCTCATCATCAGCTTGACTGGTAGGCATATAGACTTGTACCACTGTGGTGCACGTAAGTTTAGTATTGATTTTTGCTACAATAATCCGTTCACTATATTGCTCATAATATTCCACCCGCTGTCCATGTTTCCTTCTCAATATGAGACCAACCCTTGCTTGGCCATTGTTTGATTTAGTGCTAATGACCCTATAGTCTCCTGACCAAATGTTTATTAATTTAATCACAAATACTTTTTTACAAGAGATAGACACAGAATATAGCTCTTTTTGTTTATCATTTCTTTTAAACATAACACTTGTTGAAAATTATTTTTAGGGGATGGGGGTGTTGCTACGTTGACCCATTACACAATAATAGCAGATTTACGAAATTCATATTCTATATTTAATAGCTCTTTCTCATAACCAATATGACCAACCTGTTTACCGGCATGCAAGGGCTGTAGACGTTCGACTAATATATTAGGATCGTTCCATTTGCTATTTTTTATGAATAGTTTCAAAAACTCTGGAAGCAGTTCATCATTATCACCATCATCATGATTATCATCCTCATCTTTATAATCATCTTCAAAATGATGATGATCATCATCGATATCATTACCATCATTATTTCCACCTGTGTCCACAGTCTGTTCAATGGTTTGAGTTGCCTTTGACAGTTTTGAGAGCTTCTTTTTAGATGTGCTAGAGTGCTTTAACATTGTTATGTTATTATTATCATTATCGCCTTCCCCCACCAACTTCTTGATGGGGTACATTGTCTCTGATAGAGTTGAGGGCTTTTTAGATGTGGGCGTGTGTCTGAACATGGTTTTCATTTGAGGTGTTAAAGGTTTCTCATTACACAACTCGCTAACATCATGAGTGCGTTGTAGTGTAGTAAACTTCAGGTTAATATTATCTTGAGCAGCACTATCTTTTTCTTGGACTTGGTTTCTTGCTTTGGTTTGGGTTTTCCTTACATTTAGACTAGCGTGATTATTAAATTTACAATCATGATTGTTCGAAGAAAGTATGTCCAATTATTTTGTTTTAAGCATTCCTCGACACTGTTTCAATCGTTGCTTTGAACAGCGCCAAATAACAGTTCCATTTTTATTGCTTCGTTTCACAATATATGAATATCCTTTATAGTATGCATAAGGCTTACCATACCTAGTCAGTGATACTTCCATATCAACTGTCAAGCACAAACTAATCTCTAGTAAAGACATCTTGGTAATAACAACAATAGTTTAATGTGGGAGCACATATACATGCAAAATGTGGGAGCAAAGGTTGGGGGTAAAAAGAGGGAGCAAAAGTAGCAGCAAATGTGGGAGAAAAAATAAATGTGAGCAAAAAGTGGGAGCAAATATGGGATCAAATGTGGGAGCAAAGCAAATATAAAAAGTGGGAGCAAATATGCTAACAAATATGTCAACAAATATGCCAGCAAAAGTAAGTACACAAGTCAAGATAATTTTAAGTGCAAAGAAAATTTGGAAGCAAATATGAGAGCAAAAATTGTGTTTTTCTAAAACAACTAGACATAACAAACTTAGTCATAACCTAACCTAACCTAATCTAACCTAACCTAACCTCACCTAACCTATCCTCACCTAACCTCACCTAAACTAACCTCACCTAACCTAACCTCACCTCACCTAACCTGACCTAACCTAACCTAACCTAACTTCACCTACCCTTACCTGACTGAACTTAACCTATCATAACTTCACCTAAACTAGTTTTACCTAATCTAACTTCACCTAACCTAACTTTCAACTCTCAGATCAAAATTAAATTCTGAGCATAGTTGATTTGGAACCCAAGTCTTCAGGGATAACACCCAAGTATACTAGCCACTACACCGCGAGATGGGCAAATTATCATGCAACACAACATAAAAATAAAAGATTCTTGTAGTGTAACTCATTGGCTGACAACCATAGTTGGGAATTCAAACCCAAGACCTCAGGACTTTTGTTTTGAAAATTATCAGAAATATTATTCCATTTACATTTTGCTGCTGCTTATAGTTATAAGAGTTGCCATTAATATGGGAAGCAAAGAAAGTGGGAGCAAATGTGGGATCCAATATGGGAGCCAATATGGGAGCAGAAGTGGGAGCAAATATGGGAGCAAATGTGGGAGCCAATATTGGGGCAAAAGTGGGAGCAAATATGGGAGCAAATGTGGGAGCCAATATGGGAGTCAATATGGGGGCAAATATGGGAGCAAATGTGTGAGCAAGTTATCTCACCTTGGAAATCACCAGTGAGTACTCATATCCACCGCTAGGTAACGGAAACATACTTTGCGTGTTGTATGTAACTATCTTACAAAGTTTGACTGCATGCAAAACGTGCTTGTATAAGCTGTGCATATAATTTTAATATACAATTAAGACTAAGTGTTCAGAACTATGGTTGTCAGCCAATGAGTTACACTACAGGAAACTTTTTTTTGTGTTGTGTTGCATGATAATTTGCCCATCTCGCGGTGTAGTGGCTAGTATACTTGGTTGTTATCCCTGAAGTCTTGGGTTCCAACTCAACTATGCTCAGAATTTAATTTTGATCTGAGAGTTGAAAGTTAGGTTAGGTGAAGTTAGAATAGGTAAAGTTAGGTTAGGTGAAGTTATGATAGGTAAAGTTCAGTCAAGTTAGGTTAGGTGAAGTTAGGTTAGGTTAGGTTAGGTTAGGTGAAGTTAGGTGAGGTGAGGTTAGGTTAGTTTAGGTGAGATTAGGTGAGGTTAGGTTAGGTGAGGTTAGGTTAGGTTAGATTAGGTTATGACTAAGTTTGTTATGTCAAGTTGTTTTAGAAAAACACAATTTTTACTCTCATATTTGCTTCCATATTTTCTTTACACTTAAAACTATCTTGACTTGTGTATTTACTTTTGCTGGCATATTTGTTGACATATTTGTTAGCATATTTGCTCCCACTTTTATATTTGCTTTGCTCCCACATTTGATCCCATATTTGCTCCCACTTTTTGCTCACAGTTATTTTTTCTCCCACATTTGCTGCCACTTTTGCTCCCTCTTTTTACCCCCCCCCCCCCACCTTTGCTCCCACATTTTGCATGTATATATTGTCATGTCCCGGTTTTGGTTTAGCCTTGAACCACACCGGACGTGCAACCCCGGTTCAATCCAGATCTTGAAAATCTGCAAGGAGGTGCTACGTAAGCACGCAGGTGTTGCGATTTTTGTGCTTATAAGCTGCGAACTCAGATGTGGTGGGGGTTCAGTCAGTCAGAGTTGAGAGAGTGGGAGCAGACAGCGAGAGGGGAGGACTCTCCGTGAAGGCAGCGGAAACGAGAGTGACGTAAGTTTGACGATCGGGGATCGTGGAACTGTGACCGGGCACTCGGCGACCTAGGGGACTGAGATCGAGCAGCAATTGAGCAGAGGCTGAGTGAAGGATCAGGTGAGATCAAACAGTGTCTATTATTATTCAGTGTGACGAAATCGTATGAGACGGGCCTTGTATCTGCACGGTGGATTCCTTCGGATACCTAGAATGAATAAATCGGCAGTACACCAGAGATCTCTTTTTATTGGGGAACAACCCCGTGTTCCCTCATCTCCCTCAGTTCCCCCTCTTTTAGCTTAAGGGTTGTGCTGTTAATCGGGGGTAAGACAATCGACAAGGACACGGTAACGACCCCGTTACCTGAGCTTGAAGAACCCCCAACCATAACGATCCAGGTAAGTGAAGTTAAAGAACCCCTGAGCGGCCTATGGCGTAAGGCCATGCACTCAGGCAGGGCCAATTCAAGGATAGACGCCACATTGCTATCACAACAATGTTAGAGGCCGTATCAAAACAATGGTGGAGACGCTACGGTTACCATGATTCATCCTCCGATGTTTATCTCCGATTTACAGCACAATCACGTCATTATAACCCACACCGCCCTCCCTATAACTAACGTGCATGAGCATGCTTGGATCTACTCACCTAGCTCTTAGCACTGGTTTTGGGTACCTTAAGGCTAGTGATAATAATAACTGTATACTGTAACATAGATTAAGAGTGTTCGTGACTGTGTTTATAGATGAAGTAGGGGGGCATATATTTTAGTGTGGTATTTCGCGGTCTGATCTGAATGGCGAATTCTTTAAAGGAATGGGTAAGATTTATAACGGCTAATCCCAAGCCTATCAGACCTAAAATCATCGTGAGAAACCCGGAATATATCACTGATATCAACGTCGGGCACATCATATCTCAATTAGAGGATAAAATATTAACACTGAAAATCAACCACCCTCACGCGCGATTCACCCCCGGCCCACCTCAAACACGAGCTCGCGCCCAAGCTGAGGCTGACGAGGCGGATGCATGCTCCACTGATTCATGTGACGTGGGTTACACCCAACAACACGTGATCAAGACACAGGAGATCTACAGCAATCTCCAGGAACTTATCATTCAGTTAGACGCGACTAATAATAATACTGAAAAGCCTGACGATTTGGTGGCTGACATCATAACGGTGAGTGCAACTCTGGGGGAAATCATTCGCATGACACTGGCGACATTTGAGCCCACAATTAGCGAAGTACTTACGCCACCGGCGATAGTTCCCAATAGGCACGTGGAAATGTCGCACCACATCCGGTACCCCCTCTTCCAACCGGACAAATTCTCGGGCACTCATAAGGAGGACCCAGAAGAATACCTTAGGGAATTCAATCGTATAGCGCAAATCAATGACTGGGTGGACGCAGAAAAAGTGCGACTGTTCCCAGCATATCTTAAAGAGGCAGCACTTGTCTGGTACGATGTACATGAGGAACACGAACCACAATTAACGTGGAACAAGCTCCAGCAATACTTCATAGCGGAATTCGCGCAGATCCAGGACAAAGACGAGTGGTACGACGCGCTGCGAAACAGGACGCAAGGTCCTACGGAACCACACAACGTTTATATAAATTATAAACTGCAGTTGTGCAAACGCTTTAACCCTCTCATGACTGAAGGGGATAAAATCCAATATATAATTAAGGGTATGAGGCCTGCCATCGCAGACAAAATACTCCAGATGAATCCCCACACTCTAGAGCAACTGCGGGCAAACGTGATCACGGCTGAGCAAAATCAAAGATTGATAAGCAAAAATGTCGAATCACGCCTGCAGCAGGCTGACGTGACAAATCTGAAACAACAGGTAGATCAGATCACGCAGCAAATGGAGAAGATTAGCATAGCGCTTGTACAAAACCCGAGGCGCAGAAATGAATACCAAACGCCCAGGTATCAGAATCCACGGAGGGAATACCAGGCGCAGAGAGCCTCTAGGGCTACGCCACGCAAACCACGGCTACACAAGGTAGGGCCCTATCGGGATCCCGAGTAGATCAAAACGATCCTAGGGACGGCCGATGCAATAACTGCCGCGCATGCTCTGCTTGTGGCCAACGAAGGATTTTTCGCCCATCGAAAAGTTCCAACTCAAATAACAGGGCGGAAAACTAGGTACGGAGGTCCCACACACATTCACAATAAACTCTATTTTGGCCGGTGGAGACCTCCAACGAAATTACAATATAAGGGATGTCGCAAGAGATGGGAATTGTCTGTTTCGTGCGGTTAGTGCATTATTGTATGGCACGGAACAGGATCACCATGTGCTGCGCAAGAAGGCTGCGCAGTACATACACGACCATTGGATAGAATTTGCCAATTTTGCTACCGACAGCCGGGAAAATTTATTTCCAGATCCCGAGACATATGTGGCATACATGCTTCAAAATGGCATTTTTGGATCCTCAGCAGAGGTACTAGCTTTATCCAGGGCCACAGAGTGTAATATACACGTACACGTGCTGGACTATGATAAACCTAGATTACAGTGTATTGGGTTTCATGATGATATACATTTACTTTTCACGGGGTCGCCTAATGCGGGGCACTACCGGGCACTGATCCCTAAGCCCATCGCGACACGCGGTACTAGCAGCATACAGCAGAAAGGAAATCCAGGGAACTCGGGCCACGAACCCACGACAGGCAGGGACAATGCTCGTTCCGATGGCTACAAGAAAGGGACAAAGTTACGAGGCCAAACCTTTCGGCGGCAAAAGTACGCTAGGGGCTCGGACCTGACTTTCCACGTTAGCGAAACTCGGGAGAACATTCCCAACGGAAATGTCATTTCCGAACAGGCAGCACTTCCTGTGGAAGCTGTGCATCCTGCCGACTACACAGCGGAAGATGACCCCTCGCAACAATCAGCACTTTGTCATACGACTCCCACACGCACGGAGACGGCCAAGTTAGCTGACGCTCAGCACACGACTAGTGTCTCTGCTTATCAGCACGACACGTGTGCAAGTCAAACACCCGCAACAGATGTTTGCAATACAATACCGTCCACTCCACTTCAATGCCCACCTCTAGACAGTGACGTCAGACATGGCTTGCTCGGAGTAAACAACCCAGCTCAACATGCTAGGAGCTTACCGGTCAAGATTCAGACCAGAATTAACGGCACAAAGACTGAAGCCCTGATCGACACTGGCGCTGGGATTTCATGTATCTCGCACAGCCTGGTAGAAGACAAACACATCCGTCCTATCACAGGAGGCATTCAACTCATTGCTGCCAACAATGAAGTCTTGAAAATGGCAGGGACCTCCTATGTGAAAATCCAGATTAGAAATTTTACCACTTCCTTCTCTAGGCATGTAATCAAGGATCTGGCAGCGGCATGTCTCATAGGGACTGACTTCTTGGCGAAGTACAAAGTCAACATTAACTTCGCAGACGAGTCAATCCATCTCACCACAAAGAAGGGGACGATAAGTTGCCAATTCAAACAAACGAATCGGACAGGTCATACGGAAACGGACAGAGAGATCGCTAGGCTATCGAACATTAATACAGATTTTATGTTTTCACATAATATCCGAGTAGCCACCAAGGACGACATCTCCCTACCCCCAAAATCCATTTCTCAGGTAGCGATTACACTCTCATATAGGCCATCCATTCAGAATCTATACACCTCCGTGAATAAATCTCCTATTCAGCAGAATCCGCAAATTATTATACCGGCGGAAAAAGTCCACTCGCAGGCTACCAAGGTAAGGTTAATGAATTGGGGTGACAATATCGTTCACATCCCTAACAATTCCACCATCGGATGGATTAATGATGTATCACAGGAAACAATCCACGTTCCGGTAAAGCAGGATAGCATTGCACCGCACGACCACGTGACATCATATAACATTAACGGTCTAGCTCAACTCCTAGACAAATACAGCGACATTTTCGCCACATCAATAAAACAGTTACGCGAAACGAACTTAATACAGCATCGCGTACACCTCAAATATAATACCCCGTTACATCAAGCACCCTATAAGGTTAGCAAGCGTGAGAGACAGATAATTGACGAGCAGGTGAAAGAAATGCTTGATGCAGGAATTATTGAAAATAGTTCTAGCAACTAAGCGGCACCGGTGGTCCTAACCAAAAAGAGAGATGAATCATATCGCTTTTGCACGGACTACCGCAGACTGAATAAAATCATTGAACCTGATAGCTACCATTTGCCGCTAGCTATTTGGACAGGCTCAGTGAGGCCAAATGGTTTAGTACCCTAGATGCGTTTTCAGGATTCTGTAGTATCCCAGTCCACGAGGAGGACAGACATAAGCTCGCGTTTTTCACTGAAAACGGTTTATATCAATACCGCCGACTTCCAATGGGGCTTATGAACGCATCTCAAAGTTTTCAGCGCCTTATGGACAAGTTGTTGGCCGGAATTAAGTGGAACTCTGTGCTCACGTATATCGATGATTTGACAGTATTTTCCAAAACTTTCGAGGAACACTTGCGCCACCTCGAGGAGCTCTTCAAGCGATTCAGACAGGCCAACATCATGCTGAAAACTTCCAAATGTCATTTCGGGCACAATGAAATTAAAATCTTGGGCCATATCGTAACCCAGGAAGGTATTAGACCCGATGAGGACAAAATCCGGTGTGTGAAGGACATCCCGACGCCCACGAATTTAAAGCAACTTCGCAGCTTTCTTGGTCTCGCGGGATATTACCGCAAATTTCTTGCCCAATTCTCGAGCATAGCCAAACCTTTGACTGATCTCACGAAGGGGAAAGCTCGTTTTATTTTCACGAAGGAACACGAGCTGGCTTTTAATACGCTCAAACAGAAGTTGACAACACCACCCCTCCTTAGTCATTTCGATGAGACGAGGCCCACTTTCCTGCATGTGGACGCCAGTAAGCATGGCGCAGGAGCTGCATTACTGCAAGAAAATGAGCTTAAGGAAAGGAAACCGATCGCCTACGCCAGCAGGAAGTTAACTGAGACTGAATCAAGGTATTCGACCACTGAGCGTGAAATGTTGGCATTCGCTTGGGCCATTAATCACTTCCGCACCTACCTCCATGGCGTGCATTTTACGGTCGTTACCGATCATGCGAGTCTCACATATTGGGACAAATTCAAAAACCCTAATTCCCGTCTCAATAGATTTATATTGAAACTGGCTGATTTTGACTTTGAGGTCATTCACAAGAAAGGCGCCATGCACGGTGACGCAGACGCTCTCTCTCGCATGCCAGTGGTGGAGGCCATGGATGAAATAGCGAACGATTGTCTGGAGGTACCAACGTATGCTATTGTAAACAATGACGTCATCCTACAAGAGCAGCTCATGGACGCTCACTTACAGCAGATCATGCAAGCTATCAAGCAACCCGATACTGCACCAGTGGCGTACGCGCGTTTGGCCAGGAGTTATACCATTGATAAATCAGGCATCTTACGTATCAAACAACAGGGCAAAGCCGACACTGACATGCCACTGTTGGTACCTGAGGCCCTGAAAGGTCCCATTATCCAGGCGCACCCGGATGACCCATTGGGGGGTGCACATCAAGGGATCTATAAATGTTATCACAAAATAAAGGCCAAATATTTCTGGACAGGGTTGAAAGATGATGTATTTAAGTATATTAGGTCCTGTGACACATGTCAACGGCACAAGGAGCGCAAGCCGAAACGACATGGGCTTTTACAACCCATATCGCCGGGTCCTATATTTAATCGCATCGGCATCGATATCAAAGGGCCAATTTGTAAATCCAAAAACGGGAATAAATACATCATTGTGGCAATTGAGTATCTTACACGCTACGTCATTGCCAAACCCGTGCCTAAAGCAAACGTTGAGGAAGTAGCTCAATTTTTACTAGAAATCTTTTGCCGTTTTGGTATCTTTAGTGAGATACTCTCGGACCGAGGGACAGTCTTTATGTCCAAGGTCATCCAGCAGCTGTTGACATTGTCGAAGTTGCAACCTATCAACACGACCAGCTTCGCCCCACAAACGAACGGATTGACACAGGCGATGAATAAGATTATCGCCAAAATCATTGCCATGTTCACCAATGAAACAGGTACGGACTGGGATGAGTATATACCCTTTGCGGTGTTCTCCTATAACACATCGCAGGCGACTGCAACAGGTTATACCCCACATTACTTGCTCCACGGCTATGAGGCGCGATTGCCGCCCGACATCCTCTATCTACCGATAGACACGGATGCAGATAATGCCGAGCGTCTTCAGAAAATTCAGAAAGCTAGAGAATTGGCGAAGCAGGCCATTACTACTGCACAGGTGAAGCAGAAGGCCTACTACGAAAGGACCAGGACGGAGAAGGACTTTCAGCCTAATCAGCTCGTATTAGTTTGGACGCCTTCCCGTAAGGAGCACATTTCTGACTTCTTACGCCCGCAATGGAAGGGGCCATACAAGGTCATCCGGAAAGTGTCGGATGTTACTTACGTGGTGGAAATCACGATGAGGGGTAAACCCGCTCGTGACAAGGTGCACGCACGCAGGATTAAGCCTTATTACGTAAGATGAATTCCGCCAGATGCCCACGAGACTCACCTGTAAATTGTCTGTTTCAGATAAAGATAGTGCCTTTTGAATTTCCACAGTCTGCAGCTGCCGAAGTTCATCAGGACACATGGCAGGAGGGTTGCAGCGCGCATTCTCAAGTGCAGTTCAAAGGTAGCATTCATAACGTCAGGTACGTACGGTCACATCCTAGGTTATTAAAACCAAGTATACTTTCTCATGTCTGTCAGTAGGATGGAGTTGCATCACTGTGCACAAACAATCAATTCTGCACTGATTGACTTTTATTACACAGTGTCGATGGTTTGGAAGTCTGTAGGCACCCTCATAAGCCACGACATCTATCGCTTCAGTAGTTCCCACGTAACGATCGAGCATCATTCTTTCTGTTTACAGAAGTACCATCAAATACATATGAGAGTAGTTATTCGGTCCCCCCCTATGTTCACAGACACGTCCCTAGCAGGCAGACAAAAGTGGTAAGGTGAGAAAGTCTTCACAAGTGGAAAGACGGACGACTCAATACAGCGCCTGCAAGAAGCAACACAGCGTCTTGGTTCGAAAAATAAACAATGTTTAAATAGTTATTATGCATACTGTCCACATTATAATATATTAATGTTTTATTGTTGTGGACACTACGAGGTCCAATTGTATATAGTACTCGAATGAGAGTACTCACACATACTATTGTTAGGCTTAAGTAGGTTAGTCATAAGATGGCCATCTTAGATAGTAAAGCTTATTAGCGTAAACACTCTTGTCACATCTTAGGCTTACGATCTTAAAAGTCAGATCTTCATAAGAAATTACAGGTTACTAGATTAAGAGCAATATCTTTATAAGAATATCGATAGGAGGTACTTGCATCACAGTCCTCGCATATCTGTAAATGGTTCATTGTGCAATTAATTAATTCATTCATTCATTATGTTTCATAACTCACTATACCGTAGGGCGTACCATAACAGCCCACGGTACGACATTATATGGGTATATAATAACCCTTATGCATGTGCTATGTACTGTCAATGAGAGGGAGGCATGCAGGTACAAGGCTATACGGCAGTGTTATTGTAAATATTATTCTTGACGGTTATTCACGCGTACTCGGTTAATGCCGAGAACTCCGGTTTTTTTTTCTCTTTCACACTCACCACTGATCTCAGCTACGTCTCGCTCATTATTGTTTGCTTCACGCCGGTCTCACTATGGTCACGGGTAAGGTCAACAGTGGAGCTTGGCTCCAATTGGAGTGTTGATGGAGAGATTCGGGGTGGCTAGGTGGCTAGCTACGCCCAGACAGTGAGGCCACTGTCCAGTTGAACTGGGGGAGGTATTGTCATGTCCCGGTTTTGGTTTAGCCTTGAACCACACCGGACGTGCAACCCGGTTCAATCCAGATCTTTTGAATCTGCAAGGAGGTGCTACGTAAGCACGCAGGTGTTGCGATTTTTGTGCTTATAAGCTGTGACCTCAGATGTGGTGGGGGTTCAGTCAGTCAGAGTTGAGAGAGTGGGAGCAGACGGCGAGAGGGGAGGACTGTTCGTGAAGGCAGCGGAAACGAGAGCGACGTAAGTTTGACGATCGGGGTTCGTGGAACTGTGACCGGGCACTCGGCGACCTAGGGGACTGAGATCGAGCAGCAATTGAGCAGAGGCTGAGTGAAGGATCAGGTGAGATCAAACAGTGTCTATTATTATTCAGTGTGACGAAATCTTATGAGACGGGCCTTGTATCTGCACGGTGGATTCCTTCGGATACCTAGAAGGAATAAATCGGCAGTACACCAGAGATCTCTTTTTATTGGGGAACAACCCCGTGTTCCCACATCTCCCTCAGTTCCCCCTCTTTTAGCTTAAGGGTTGTGCTGTTAATCGTGGGCAAGACAATCGACAAGGACACGGTAACGACCCCGTTACCTGAGCTTGAAGAACCCCCAACCATAACGATCCAGGTAAGTGAAGTTAAAGAACCCCTGAGCGGCCTATGGCGTAAGGCCATGCACTCAGGCAGGGCCATTACAAGGATAGACGCCACATTGCTATCACAACAATGTTAGAGGCCGTATCAAAACAATATGCTACCACATTAAACTATTGTTGTTATTACCAAGTTGTCTTTACTAGAGATTAGTTTGTGCTTGACAGTTGTTATGGAAGTATCAGTGACTGGGTATGGTAAGCCTTATGCATACTATAAAGGATATTAATATATTTTGAAACGAGGAATTAAAAATGGAACTGTTATTTGGCCCTGTTCAAAGCAACGATTGAAACAGTGTCGAGGAATACTTAGAACAAAAGAATTGGACATACTTTCTTCAAACAATCATGATTGTAAACTTAATAATCACGCTAGTCTAAATGTAAGGAAAACCCAAACCAAAGCAAGAAACCAAGTCCAAAAAAAGATAGTGCTGCTCAAGATAATATTATCCTGAAGTTTAATACACTACAACGCACTCATGCTGTTAGCGAGTTGTTAAATGAGAAACCTTTAACACCTCCAATGAAACCCATGTTCAGACACACACCCACATCTCAAAAGCCCTCAACTCTATCAGAGACAATATACCCCATCAAGAAGTTGGTGGGGGAAGGAGATAATGATAATAATAACATAACAATGTTAAAGCACTCTAGCACATCTAAAAAGAAGCTTTCAACACTATCAAAGGCAACTCAAACCATTGAAAAGATTGTGGACACATGTGGAAATTATGATGGTAATGATATCGATGATGATCATCATCATTATGGAGATGATTATAATGATGAGGATGATAATCACGATGATGGTGATAATGATGAACTGCTTCCCGAGTTTTTGAAACCATTCATAAAAATAGCAAATGGAACGATCCTAATATATTAGTCGAACTTCTTCAGCTCTTGCATGCCTGTAAACAGGTTGGTCATATTAGTTATGAGAAAGTGCTATTAAATAAAGAATATGAACTTCGTAAAGCTGCTATTAGTGTGTAATGGGTCAAAGTTTCAACACCCCCATCCCCTAAAAATAATTTTCAAATAGTGTTATGTTTAAAAGAAATGATAAACAAAAAGAGCTGTATTCTGAGTCTATCTCATGTAAAAAAAATTGGATTAAATTAATAAACATAGTTTGTGAATATTTCTTGTTTTCTTGCATGTTCAAGCAATAGTTATGTCAGGGAAGGGGTTCGAACCCTTGCTTGCTTATATATTTAAGGCGTTTGACACGTCTTAACCACTCGGCCACCCTGACAGTTACTGATTTAATTAGTCTTGTTGGACATCTGTGTTTACAAAACTTTTTTTTTCAGTATATATTTGCTCAACCACATTTTGGTTTTTCAATGCTGATTTTTGTTTTGTTTCAATTTTCTCCCGTAACATTACAGTTATGAGTCTTGTAAACTGGGTGATTACTATAGGGGTAAAAAGCATCTTAAAATCACAAGCATTACAGTTGTCACATATCATGTATAACATGTTACATGTTATCCTACATTCCACATAGGGTTCTACCTTCTTAACAGTCAACTCTGTTGGTCATTAAAATAACTACTTGTAAAATAATTCCACTGGTAAATCCTGTTAGCAAATGTCATATATTAAATAATCATGCCATAAAACGAGAACTTAAAAATCATATATTGTAGGAATACCTTTAATGGGCTCACCAAACCTTCAAGTATGCAATATACATTCCAGATATTGCTGTATTTTGGTCGATGGCGCCTCCAGTGCTTACATTAAATAAGAATACAGTAAACGTATAACATTTTTATAAATCATAATTGTTTACATAAATTATCATATAATAAATATTTTCACTCCAACGAATGACCATTTGAAAATGGTTTATTGTAGAAATATCTTTAATGGAACCTCCAAACCTTCAAGAAAAACATATTTGATATACATTCCGCATATCTACATAACCAACAGTACATTGTGGTACCAATCTCCACCACCGCGCGGGCTTATTGTTTGTGTAGGATTTCTTTCTTATTACTACAATTGTACTGACTGGTCAATAACCAACATAGAGGCCAAAGTGTTCCCCTGGTAGATAACCCATGTTTGGTTTGTCAATTTCGTATTGCAAGGCCAGTCAAGACTTTAAAAAATTAGTCTCAACGTATATATCCATCTTCAACACCATATCATTAAACAAATCAAACCATCTTAAGGTATTTATTAAATTTAATTGCATTTTAGCAACCTTCAAGAGGAAAGTATAGACAGGAATTGTGAAAAGGAAACTTTTCAAGTCATTCAGTGTCGTTAGTGTTATCAACCTCAAAGTAAGAGGTTATTAAAGTCTATGTCAGGGTGTGGTTTTTACAGTTGGATGCCTTTTCTAACACCCACCTCAGAGACGAGTTTATGGAAGATGAAACTCAACTATCACGTCCGATCTGGAGGTCCTAGCCTATCAGAAAGTCACGTTCAGGTTGTGTGGTAAACGAAAAAACAACAACAACAACAGCAAGAACAACAATAAAAGCATACATGTAAAGGCAATATTATGGACTTTTCGAGTACATCTAATGAATTTACAAAAAAAATGGTTAAATTTCATGGTTTGTAGGCCACTTTGGGTAAGTTTGGTAAATTTTAGTGAATTTTCATATATATTAGGCTAATTTTATATGAATTAGAAGTAGTTTGAACCATTCTTAGGTAATTTAATGGAATTTCAATAAATCGGGTAGTCATTTGTTGAATTTTGCTGGAATGTTGTGTCATTTGGTCAATTTGCGGAAAATTTAGCGGATTTTAGGAAAATTCAAGGTAAATCTGGGGATAGTTAGGTTTTTAACACATAACCTGTCACTATTATGGGTGTATTAGAGTGTGCCTTTCACCACCAAGGGGTAGGGTTGGAGAGAGGAGACCGTCATGACCTGAAGTGCATAGCCATTTATATTGACTTTAAGAATGGCTGTTGTGGGGGATCGAACACTCCTCTTGTTGGTTTTGGGGGAAGTGTACTCCATTCCATTCCATTTTTAAAAGCCACTAATCAGGTCCTAGCATTGGACAGTTGCAAACCATTTCACTATTCTTAACATGAAATGTGCAATTGCCTGGAGTAGAAGTGGGAAACCACATCAGTTTGATGTATAGAAAACTCACCCCACCTCACCCCAACTCATTGGAAAATAAAAATAATTTGTTTTTGTCTTACTTTGGGGCTTGGAAATCATGCTCATCAGTCCCATGTACTATACTTGGGAAAATAATAATGGTCATGCACACTATTATTAGCTGAGTATCTAATACAATTTTGCATACCCTAGGACCAGTATCGCATTAGAGAGGCATGGCATGTGTTAGCGTCCTTAAAGCCAGTGATATAAAACAAAAGAGGTCTTTAATTCCACTCCTGGGAGTCATATCTAGTGTCATGTAGGTTGACGATCACGGAGTCCCAGCTGAGTCCGTCATTGCTTCTACTAACTTCTGCTAGGCTCCTCTCTGTCTTCTTTCCTGTCGACCACACTTGCTCAACTCATGTTCTCTAGCGACACCGACATTATTAGGGTATCCGAGGCCTAGGGAGTATCTTCCTTTTGCAACTTAATTGGCCCTTGTTTATTTATTTTTCTGATATCCTACTTGTGTGCGGAGGCTGCCTTGTTTTTATTTTCCTGTTATTTACTGTCATTTGCTCAAGCCCCTCAAGAAGGTAGGGTGAATATATATAGTTCCCACCACATGTGGTGCACTCTGCATATGGCTACACCCTCAAGGGGCTTACGGCTGATCAGTTTGGAAGTTGGCGACCCCAAGGGATTTCTCAGCTGAGTCCAGTTTTCCTGCTCTTTATCCATTACCTCTGGGGCAGAGCCTCTCCTATTTTACTTTTCTATCTGCCCTTCATGGCTCTCCTTCCTTCCAACTCCCTCAATCCACATTCATGAGGGTTGAGGGCCATTGTTTATTCCTTCTGTCCTTTATTTGGCTTATTGTCCTTTTGTTTTCCATTTCTTTTTCTAGTATATAAGTGTGTAGTTAGTTTTAGTTATAGCTTGGATTTAATTTGCATCTTTACGATGACCCAAACCATTGGGGGTCGATAGGACAGCTTGGGGGTTAAGTTTATAGAACGCTTCTCTTTTGTCCAAAGGACACCATGTTGAATTCCTCACTGGCTCATGAATTTTATATTTTGTTCACTTATTTCTCATGGCTTTGAAACTGGCTGTCTGTAACGTGATCATTATTCATTTTAACTTCAGTGTACGGTGTAGGATTGGAAAGGAGGCAGCCATGGCTTCTGGTTTACAACTATGTTAGCGTGTGTCTAAAGTATAAATAAGAAAGAGTTCAAACATCATGCAGGACAAAAACTATTTTTAAATTCAGATTTGTGTTTCACAGTAAAGACAACTATTCTCTGTTTAAAACAAGCCATAACTTTCTTTTTCTAACAAGATAGCTTATAGGCGGGCATTGCTATAGCATACATTTAGTAGGGTCATCAACTAAAGATTCAATTTCCATTACCTACACCTCTCATGGTATGGCTCTTAGTCAATTCGTTAAACTATAGAAAATTTTTTATATGTTCTGTTATATTATTATTTAAGCATCTCACCGTGTAGTGGTTAACATACTTGGTTGTCAACCCTAAGGTCTTGGCTTCCAACCCCGACTATACCAAGAAATTCATTTTAAGGTTACAATAAGGTTCACTAAGCCTTTGTCAACTCTTACCTAACAACTATAGCTTACATGCTAGTCATGTACTGTATGTAAACACGGTGCAGAGCACGTCCACTATCAAGCAGACGAGTAATATGAAACTTGCTGACAATATCGCCGTGCTGTTATCACCAAGGCTCACTACACAAACAAAAGCCAGTGTCTATGTGCAGATTCAACCCAGCGGTAGTGTGCAAGCGTATGTTTGTTACAAAGCATCAATAATATAACTCCACTGTCACCACAGAGGCCCCAGGTTCGATTTTTTTCTAAAGGCTGCAACAGGGTACACTGAGTCTTGGCAGTTAAAACTATTGGGATCAATTCGTGAACCATGGCAAAGGGTTGGCCATCCTGACTTCTTCAACACCTCAAACAAATATTTACTATTACCGGTGAGTTGCATTTTTTCTTCTTTTTCTTTCCTCGGCTTTTCCCAATTATTTGGAGTCGCCGGAGACAACCAGGATCATTTTGGTTTTGGCCGGGAATTTAAGGCCGAATGCCATTCCTAACGCCACGTGATTTTTCAGGTGCAAATTCCACCCCGCTGTCACCGGGATTTGAACCCCCAGCCGTCCGGGTAAGGACGAATAGCTAAACCACTGCGCCATCACGCTCCCCACTCGTTAGTTATCTATACACACATGAATCCATAATTACCGAATAATAACAATAATAATAATACATGATAATAATAACAATCATCCTCCATACACATGTCCATTAAAGCATGGTTTCACAAAACGCTTATGCTTTTAGGTGTTTAATACCTTTTTCCCCTGTAACATTACTATTCTCTGTTTTAAGAGTGAAATAATCTATCGAGGTAAAAGCGTATGTCATCACCTATTTTTAAGCTATCACACCTAATTTTAGGGTTCTTCGTTTCCAAGGTAGTGATTTTTCAATTTGGGGGTAGTTTTCACCCCCCTTCTAATTTTCATAAAAAACAAAAGATCTTAGGTTCAATTATCATTTTTAACCGTTTAACACATTTTTACCCCCTGTAAAATCACTATTTACTGTTTTAGGGGTGAAATGACCTATCCATTTGAAAGCGTATGTCATGACCTATTTTTAGGCTACCACACCTAATTTTAGGGTCCTTCGTTTCCAAGGTATCGAATTTTCAATTTGGGGGTAGTTCTCACCCCCCTGCTATTTTTCATCAAAAACAAAAGATCTTAGGTTCAATTATCATTTTTACCCGTTTAACACCTTTTTACCCCCTGTAAAATCACAATTTACTGTTTTAGGGGTGAAATGACCTATCCATGTAAAAGCGTATGTCATAGCCTATTTTTAAGCTATCACACCTAATTTTAGGGTTCTTCGTTTCCAAGGTATCGATTTTTCAATTTGGGGGTAGTTTTAACCCCCCTGCTATTTTTCATTAAAAACAAAAGATCTTAGGTTCAATTATCATTTTTACCCGTTTAACAAATTTTTACCCCTGTAAAATCACTGTTTACTGTTTTAGGGGTTAAATGACCTATCCATGTAAAAGCGTATGTCATGACCTATTTTTTAAGCTATCACACCTAGTTTTAGGGTTCTTCGTTTCCAAGGTATCTATTTTAAAATTTGGGGGTAGTTTTCAAACCCTACTATTTTTCGTCAAAAACAAAAGATCTTAGGTTCATTTATCATTTTTACCCGTTTAACACCCTTTTACCCCCTGTAAAATCACTGTTTACTGTTTTAGGGGTAAAATGACCTATCCATGTAAAAGCGTATGAAAAAAACTATTTTTAAGCTATCACACCTAATTTTAGGGTTCTTCGTTTCCAAGGTACCTATCTATTTTTCAATTTGGGGCTAGTTCTCACCCCCCTACTATTTTTAGTGAAAAACAACAGATCTTAGGTTCATTTATCATTTTTAAGTGTTTAACAGGTTGTTTTCTCGTAAAATAACTATTTACTGTTTTAAGGGTGAAATGACCAATCGAGGTAAATGCCAATATCATCACCTATTTTTAAGCTATCACACCTAATTTAAGGGTTCATAGTTTCCAAGATATTGATTTTTCAATTTTGGGGGGTAGTTTCACCCCCAAAAGGGGACGTCGCCCCAAATGCTAGGACCCCTCATACAAGTCCCTAGCATGATTGGTTTGCCAGATATTAACAAAAGTTTAGTTAGGCCCTTTCGAAAAAAATGAATCATACATTCAAAAACGGGGCGTCACCCCCAGGGCTAGGATACTGCCTATGGCAAAATCCAATCATGGGTTCAGAAATTATTAACAAACGTGTAGTTAGGTCCTTTTGACAAAAGCCGTCCGTGTGCGCACATACAAAAAATATGTTTTACCCCCCGGGTAAGAGTAGTTTTTATTTTGGGGTGGATATACCCCGTCCATAGGAAAGGGGAGTTCACCTCGAGTCCTACGACACCCCTTATGTTTAAATCCCATTATTGGTTAACGAGATACTAAAAAGCCAATGGCCTATTCGTTTTTGGGTTTATTTAAATAAATACCGTATATTAAAAAACTCATCTATAAATAATCATTTCAAAAAGCCCGCCCTCTTACAAAAGCCGTCAAGTTCGTAGGCATACAAAAAATAAATACTATTTCATCCCCGGGTAGGGTAAGGGTAGTTTTTATTTTGGGGTGGATATACCTCGTTCATAGAAAATGTGAGTTCACCACGAGTCGTACGACACCTCAGATGTTTAAATCCGATAATTGGTTAGCGATATACTAAAAAGCGCATGACCTATTAGTTTTTTGGGTTTATTTAAATAAATATAAAAAACTCATCTATAAATAATCATTTAAAAAGCCCGCTCTCTTACAAACCCCAAAACACGCATTGCCAAAATGTCAAAACAACATGTTTACCCCAACTTGCGTTTCCTAATTCCATCCATTTAAAAAAATAACCTCACCATCAAATAGAGCGGAAAAAATACCATCTAAACGACCCCTCACTCGACCCTACTCGTCTCCCACCACCTAACCCTTTCCCAACATCGGCATACATATTCAAGCACGCGTGCGACTTGAGAAAACCTACACTACCCCACTACTCGCGAATGACCTTTTAGTTTTGGTCTTTTAATTAAATAATGAGCCTATAGGAAAGTAGGGGGCATCACTACGTGTGCTAGGACACCCTGTATGCACAAATCCCATGATTGGTTAGCGAGATATCAGGTTCGGGGCAGCTACGAGGGTGGCTCAATAAAAAGTGCCGCAGAACGAACAAGCTAGCACTACTTTCGTGGACAACACCATATTTGACATCAATCGTCTCTGCACCTACAGAATGAGTAATTTACGAAATTGTGGAAGAGAGCTGTATCTGTAATGAGAAATAATCTGAACGGTTCAATGTAATATTATAATTAATTGTGTTCTTTTCCCTTGGTTTGAGTGTCCCGATATTAACTGAGCCGATGATGACGGCCGTATTGAGATAGGTCAAACATTTAGGCGGTGCAGTTACATATCTTTATCTTTATCTTTGGGGGCTTTTTGATTGTCAACTGTCTTTATATTATTATTGATATCTCTGTGATGAAAAATCTTGTTCTTCGATTGTAGTAGATTGTGAATGGGAAGTCTAGAAAATGTAATATTATTAAAATGTATGTCCCGATATGTTATCTTTCCTCGTCCATCCTTACACATATTGAGAGTTGTTTTGAGATGCTTCACTACGTAAATGGAAATTATATTAGAGTTCGATCATGTAACCGCACATCGTTCGAGGTCAAAAATAAGGAACACGGATTTTGTGATGAACCGGTATGTTCATACTGTTATATAGATTTTCAATATTAAATTTCCTGTGGTTCTGAGAATTATTACCATCGTTGAAGTGAGTGTTTATTTGGTTAAAGGTAGGTTTTGTAAGATCACCTGTATGAGCGGTGGAGAGGTGACCCGGTTCTAGGCGCGCGGTCCTCTTCTATTTAAGGAGCTAGTCTCCATGTCCTTTACCCTAAAGGAATTATAGTGTTGAATAACGATCGGTAATTTTAAGGGAAGGGGCGCTGGTCCTTTTGAGATTACCTGGGTTTATCTAGGGGTTTCGGCCGGGACAAATATAACCATCGCCTTCTAGGTCTACCTCCGCTTCTCTTACCCTCTACATCCGAACTCATTAACCTCTTATGTAATCTCTCCTCCCCCATGCTCTTCACATATCCCCACCAACTGAGTCGGCTCATACGCACAGCTTCATCTAGCGTGTTCATAAAATACGTAGCCTTTTTTATCTTCATTACGAGTACTTTCCTGCGATTGTTCCCATCTATTTGTTCCAGCTATCATTCGTGCTACCCTCATATCAGTTACCTCTGGCTTATGTATCAGATATCCTGAATCTACCCCCCTAAACTTTCTAAAAATGTCGTGTGTATATTTAGCAAAAATACGTGTCGTTACGTACTCACAAAATGTTCAAAATATGTGGTACTTTTCATCGAAATGATTTGACAATTACATTTGGTTAACTGTATTCTACCGGGCATTGATGAAGGACCTATGAGAGTGATGGAGTCCCACTCCCATCTGACCGATCAGGGACTCTTTGGAAACGAACAGGCAATCGAACCCGGAAAGTTTGCCATTAAATAAGTACAACTGTTATACCACGAGCATTTATGAATCTCTGCGAACAGTTATGTAGAACTGGGTGGTATAATTTCCCTCTGTGTCTAGAAACACACGTCCATGCCGCAATAACTCATTGTCACTATGCCATTTCATTTTCTAGTTTAACAATTTACGCCACGTTATAGCGCCCAATGCACCGATTTCGCTTCAACATTTGAATGCATTATTCAATGGCTCATTCTTTCATTCGTTTGGTTGATATTTATTGTGTGGAAATGATCAGAGCTAATTCTGTGAACGATGAATAGTGCGAGCCTTTGAGCATTCACTTGATAATCATGTACGCACATTGTGTAGAACTATTCATAGCAATACAGTTTATATAGTTATGTCATATACTGATGTGAATTAATGAAGGTAGATAGATACGGGAGCATTGCAACTGGATTTGCATATTAGCCTCCCCTTAAGTGGATGTTTCCACTAATGAATGAACTGAAAATGACAGATACCCTGGACATAAATCTGAATCCTCCAGTCTCTAGTCTGGCAAGATAGTTGTCCATTGTGTCTAACAAAGAACAGTCCATTATTTATGCACACGTTGATTGAGATGTTAGGGATTGTTAACGGGGTAATTATACACTGTCATGAAAAGGCAAGTCTTAAAGTTACAATAGTTTACTACCAAATGGGTGTCAATAATAAGTTAGTGAACTTTTTTAGCCCACGGACCTGGCGAAAATTTTCGAAATTGACCCCACACGATACAGTTAAAATACCTTAAAACCGAATTAAACTTTTGGCAGATGTGGGATTCAAACCCGGACCTCAGGGGTGGTAGTCATTCTAACCACTACACCATTAGGCGTGCCAGTATTGCATATTTATTTTCCCAACGACTTTATAATTAACAATTGGTTGTTGTTGTTGTTGTAGGTTGGGTCTTCAGTTTTAGACTGATTTGATACAGCCCTCCATCTCCCTGTCCTGAGCTAATCTTTTCAATTCTATATAGCTACCCCACCTTACACCCGAGGCAATATAACATATTCTAACCTTGGTATCCCTACAGTTCTTGTCCTTGACCCTTCCTTTCATAACTCTATTCTTGAGTGCCTTAGTATGTGTCCTACAGACACAGCTGTAGTCAGAAACATCTCTCGTCTCCAACTCTTCATAATACCTCTTCATTTGTTACTCTATCTACCCATCTGATTTTGAACATTCTCCTACATCACCAAATTTTAAACACTTCTATTCTTCTCTTTTCTGCTGCGTCAACAGTCTAAGTTTCACTTCCATAGAGTGCCACGCTCCAGAAAAAGGCTTTCAGAAATTACTTTCTAATACCTTTTTTATATGTCAACAGATTTCTATTCTGCAAAACGCTTTCCTTGCCTGAGTCAAGCCACTTTTTATATATTCTTTCCTTCGTCTATCACCGGTCATTTTGCTTCCTAAGTAGTAGGTGTCTCATACTTAAGATTTTCACTTTGCCAATTTGACGCCAATACTTCCGGCTGGGAACCATTATTTTTGTTTTGCATTATTCTATTGGTTTTCATTATGAATGTTTTCTTCAAGACGGAGACCGTACTATTTAAAAACTCATCCCAATCCTCTCGTGAATTGGCTAAGATGAGAATATCTCATAGTTGAAATTATTACCCTCAAATCTTTACACCTACAATTGCGTTAAAATCTGAACGAGTATCTTGACCAGGGATGTTACTGGGATTGTCGTCATCTGTACAAAGGTAGAATTCATAGACATCACCGACAACTTCTCGTATTTTATTTTTATTTTTTTAACGTGGCTTTTTTCGGCTTGTTATTAATTTTGTCCAGGTTAAAACTAATTTCACTGGACTATTAGTCTGTTGTTAATTTAAGTCAATCTTACTGGCTAATAGGTACATGGGTAAACATACGAATTTGCACAAATAAATAAATAAAACACAGCATTCAGAAAGCTTCTTATTAACAACCAGCGTACACGCAAGGACACTGTTTTTATTCTTGGGTCATCTAGTGTATAATTACGTTGGTAATGGTGCGATCAAAATCACGTCTTACATTACTTGAGCGTCGAGTGCCACTAGTTGAGAACTAATGGTCCGAAACTGCTCCGTCGTCTCAAGATAGCGTTATAAAGTCTATAAGTCATTTCCCGCTTGGAAATGTGACTAATCCAAAGAGTCGGCCAGTTCGCATTAAATTGCAAGTCATAGAAATTTTAGGGAGTCTTTCAGTTTCCGGCCTTAATTGGCCCTTGTCTCATCTTTCCGGATAGCCTCATTCTTCGAGGGGTCAGTCTTCTTTTTCTCTTCATGATACCTCCTGCCTTCTGCTCAAGGCCCTGAAGGAGGCAGGGTGTGTGTAGCCCCATCACTTCTGGTGCACCCTCTTTAGTGTTACACCCTCAAGGGCTCACAGCTGGTGAGTTCGGGGGTTGGCGACCCCGGGGGATTCCTGAGTCTTGGTCCAATTTCCCCCCTTTTTCCGTCGCCTCTGGGGCCCTCTTTCACTTTCCTATCTACCTTTCATGGCTCTCCTTCCTTCCAAGTCCCTCAATCCTCATTCCTCGAGGGTTGCGGGCATTTATTTTCCTCCTGTCCTTTATTTGCCTTGTTCTATTGTTTTCCATTTCTTCTTAAAACAACAATTATCATCATCATCATCTTGTTTTTTTTTCATTTTCCTCTTCTAGAATGTACAGTAAGTATGTAGTTAGTTTTAGTTGTAAGTATGTAGTTAGTTTGTTTATTAGATATATGTCACTGTTCTATTAGACTGTGGTGTGTGAGTGTGTCTGGTGGCAGTTGCATTGTTTATTAGATATAACTTAGTTCATTGTTTCATTAGACTGTGATTTGTGATGGTGCATGTGAGTGTGCCTGGTGACAGACTGTTTTAGAGGTAGTATTTGTTGTTGGTGGAACTTAAGTATTTTTTCGTTAGTAGCATTTTGGTATTTAATTGTTAGTAAAAGGTTAGAATTTTTGTTAGTAGAATTGCTCTTTACTTATTCTGAAGGGAGCAGCAGCCTTTCAAAATAAATCAATTCTTTACTTGTCTCTTAGACGGTTAAGATATTGATAATATAAGCCTAATAATGGCTACACTGCGTTCTGCTGCACGGCTGAAAGCAACGGGAAACTACAGCCGTAATGCTATTCCCGAGGATATGCACCTCTCTATGCATAATTATATGTGATGATGGCCTCCTCCCTTGTAAAATTTCAATCCGGAGGTAAACTAGTCCCCCGTTCGGATCTCCGGGTGGGGACTACTCGAGAGGGGGTTACTATCACAGAAATGACAAAGAGGAAATCTGATATTCTACGGATTGGAGCGTGGAATGCTAGAAGTCTGCTAGGAAGTGGAAGGTTAGAAAACATAGAATGGGAAATGGATAGGTTGAGGTTGGATTTGGTTGGGATTAGTGAAATGCGCTGGCAGGAAGAACAGGACTTTTGGTCAGGTGACTATAGGGTCATTAGCACTAAATCAAACAATGGCCAAGCAGGGGTTGGTCTCATATTGAGTAGGAAACTTGGACAGCGGGTGGAATATTATGAGCAATATAGGTAACGGATTATTGTAGCAAAAATCAATACTAAAAATACGTGCACCACAGTGGTACAAGTCTATATGCCTACCAGTCAAGCTGATGATGAAGTTGTTGAAAAGGTCTACGAAGAAATAGATGAAATTCTGAGGTATAGCAAGGGTGATGAAAATGTTATAGTAATGGGAGATTGGAATTCTGTGGTAGGAAAAGGAAGAGAAGGGAAGATAGTAGGAGATTTCGGATTAGGTGAAAGGAATGATCGCGGAAGTAGGCTGATGGAATTCTGCACCAAGTATGAATTGGTCATAGCTAACACATTATTCAGTAATCACAATAGATGAATATACACATGGCTGAGACCAGTAGATACAGGGCGTTACCAAATTGACTTCATTATGGTCAAGCAGAGGTTTCAAAACCAGATTTTGGATTGTAAAACATTTCCTGGTGCTGACATGAACTCTCACCACAATCTGGTTGTGATGAAATGCAGATTAAAGTTGAAGAAACTGAAGAAAAGTCAAAAGCCAAAAAGGTGAGCGATAGACAGACTGAAAGTGAAGGACGTGAACGAAAGATTCAAGAAGAGTATAAAGGAAGGACTAATGAAAAACCCTAAACAATCTTCAATTGCTGAAGAATGGGCACTTTTGAAAAGGAAAATAACAAAATCCGCACAAGAAAACATTGGTAGGAAAGAAAAAATAGGCAGAAAACCGTGGATCACTCAGGATATACTAGAACTGATGGATGAAAGGCGGAAACACAAGAATGTAAGAGATGAAAAAGGGAAAGCAGAATACAGACGTCTAAAAAATGAGGTTAACAAGAAGTGCAAGGAAGCGAAAGAAGAATGGTTGAAGGAGAAATGTGCAGGTATAGAAAATTGTCTGAAATTAGGCAAAGTAGACACAGCTTATCGAAGGATTAAGGATACTTTTGGGGAAAAGAAGACTAAATGCTGTAATATTAAGGACACAAATGGAAAGCCCCTAACAGATAGGGAAGAAAAGGTTGAGAGATGGAAAGCTTACATAGAGTGTTTGTATAAGGGAAAGGAGATCGAGATTCATGTAATGGAAAGGGAGGGGGGAATTGATGAGGATGCAAAAGGAGATTTAATATTGAGATCAGAATTTGACAGAGCATTGGAGGACTTGAGCAAGAACAAAGCACCAGGCAAAGATGATATACCGATTGAGTTGATACGCTGCATAGGAGATGAAGGTCTGATCAGGTTATTTCACTTGGTGTGTAGGATTTATGAGACAGGTGAGGTACCCCCTGATTTCAAGAAGAATGTTATTATCCCTATACCAAAGAAAGTGGGAGCTGACAGATGTGAAGATTACCGTACAATCAGCTTGATTACTCATGCTTCAAAGATCCTGTCTAGAATAATTTACAAGAGGATGGAAAGCCAGATAGAAACGGAGTTGGGTGAAGACCAGTTTGGTTTCAGGAGAAATGTAGGAACAAGGGAAGCTGTACTAAGTCTTAGGCTGATTTTGGAAGGTCGAATAAGTAAAGATAAGAGAACGTTCATGGCATTTGTAGACTTAGAAAAGGCTTTCGATAACGTTGATTGGACTAAATTGTTTGACATTTTGAAATCTATTGGAATAAAATACAGGGATAGGAGGGTGATATACAATCTATACAGAAACCAGACAGCAGTCTTTCGAGCTGAAGGACACGAGAGATAAGCTGGTATTCAGAAAGGTGTAAGGCAAGGCTGCAACTTATCACCCATACTTTTCAATCTTTACATTGAACAAGCAATGAAGGAAATTGTAGAAAAATTTGCAGTTGGAGTGAAGGTTCAAAGAGAAATAATTTAAACTCTGAGATTTGCTGATGACATCGTCATCTTGGCCGACACGCCTGCGGATTTGAATGAGTTTTTGAATGGTATGGACTCCGTCTTACGGAAAGAATACATGATGAAAATTAATAAATGTAAAACAAAAATACTGGAATGCAGCCGAAATAAATCAGAAACCTCTATGGACATCAAATTGGCAGGTGAAAAGCTGAAGGAAGTAGAAGACTTCTGTTACTTAGGAAGCAAAATAACCAGTGATGGACGAAGCAAAGAGGATATAAAAAGTGGGTTGGCTCAGGCAAGGACAGCATTTCTACAGAAAAGGGATCTGTTGACATCGAATATAGATTTAGGTATTAGGAAGTCATTTTTGAAAGCCTTTGTCTGGAGCGTGGCGCTCTATGGAAGTGAAACTTGGACTATTGGCGCAGCAGAAAAGAGGAGAATTGAAGCATTTGAAATGTGGTGTTACAGGAGAATGATGAAGATCAGATGGTTAGATAGGGTTACACACGAAGAGGTATTAAGACGAGTGGGAGAGGAGAGATGTTTCTGGCGACTGCTAATGAAGAGAAGAGATAGGTTAGTAGGACACATACTAAGACACCCAGGAATAGCAAGCTTAGTGATGGAAGGAAGGGTTGAGGACAAGAACTGTAGGGGTAGACCAAGGTTAGAATATGTTAAACAGATTGCCTCGGATGTAGGGTGTGGTAGCTATGTAGAGATGAAACGATTAGTACAGGACAGGGAGGTATGGACAGCTGCATCAAACCAGTCAAAAGACTGAATACTCAAACAAACAATTTTCTTCTCTAAAGAAACAACAGGTTACTTATAGATATAGACTATCCTGATTGCACTATCATGAGAATCATCAGTAAAGGGCATTACTAGGCTAGATAGCAAAAGTCACTTTAATATTCATTGGCAGAATTCCATGAAAAATAGTAACTTCCCTACACTCTGTTTCCATGAGTCTCCACTGAGTGTAATATTTCCAAAACTACGGGTGTTCCAAATATTCACCAGTCAGGTGCGAACATTATTTCTACACGTATTGTGTATGCATACCCTAAATATAAATTCTTGATATCTTACTACTTCTAAACAAGTAGTTCTGTGTGTCGAACTAAATAGCTTTCCGACTGACTACTGACTACCGACTACTGAGTTTTAGAAATAATAACAACATAAATTTTATTATACCGTTTTGTGCATATAGAAATCATAACAAGATTTACATTTCTTTGACATTCTGGGATAGGGACGTTACCAATTAATACAACATAGTCTATTTTTTATATCGTCTATGACACCTATGATGTCCCAATGTTTCAAGACAAGGAGTTTCCACATTCTTCCTTTCTTCACCGTTAATGCCATAAGGTCCACACGTATGATAATTTTCTCCATCACTCATGGGCATTAATGATGGATACTTTGGATTCCATGATATATTACCCACATCTATTCCACGGAGGTAGGGGCAGGGAGGAAACTGGCGCTAATGTCGTTGTAGAGGTTCATCCCCCACTTCCCACCAGCATATGTTGATAGGGCAAAAAAAAAAATACATTTCACCTCATCTCGTGTTTTTAAATAATAGAAACCAGCAGCTGCCAATCCTCGAAGGGTAATGAAAGTCACATGCCATGTAGCAAATGTCTTGAAACGATGTTCCTCAGATTTTACATTCAATGGAGCGGCACTTCTTGTCGCTTTGAAAAATCCATGACTGCGCTGCTTGACTTATGGTTGCCTTTTATTTATACACTAATGACATAAATGGATAACGGATAATAGATTACTTGTTTTATCGTGATTAATGATACAATAGGCCATGGTGTATTACGGGAAATTGTCATGAGTTTCAAAATGTAGTCTGATGTCAATATTGGATGTCTTTACAGACTCTTCTAAGTAGGAACAATCAAACACCACCAGTGAAGCCATTGCTTTAAACTCTTAGGGTGTCAACATGGGAAAATCTTCTTTTTGATAATAAGATGACATAAATTTAGAAAACATGTCATAGAGTGGACCAAACCTATTTTTAAAAATTAAATATAATGCTTCATAGGAAATAATAGCACCATTCAGGAAAAGACGTGCATTTCTTAATTGTATTTGGTCAAACTGAGTGACCTCTTTGGCCAACCAATAATAATGTAGAGATGCCTCTCTGTGTAGCGTGCTGTTTTCACGGACCAACTGTGACGAGGCATGTTTACTCTTGCCTGAAAGTGTTTTACATTCTTCAACACTATAATAGACTTGAAATACTCACATTTCGGGAGCTATCCACTACAATACCATTAATCACATAGCGCACCTCCGAAAACAGAATGGCTAAAGCATGGTTGGCTAACTTGGATATAGTGGTGCAGACATCAGCTTTTCTGAGCCGACCTTCAATCCGAATGACATTTTCATGCGGTAGGGTGTAAATATTTCGGTTATTAATTACAAATTGAATCCCATCATTGTTATTTAATCCTGGTGTTTGGGCTTGATAGGAATGGGGGTGAATTCTTAGAATGTCGTCTTGCTCCATGATCTCGTTCACCACCTCTAGGATAGAATTCATCTTGTAAGTGTAGGTTGTAACCCAGGTGTTGTAAAATTTGCTTTTCCTTACGTGTTAACTTGTATTCACGTGGCAAAAAACTAACATCATTACTAGACGGTGTTCTTAATTTATACACCAACTTCATAGTGGTTTTAAAACCAATTTATAGGTCACAGGTATACGAGGATCTTGTTGAATGAATTTTTGGTTTCTCTTTACCAGGCTTAAGGTAATATTACTAACATTGTTCACACCCACAGATGATAAAAAACCACTGGATTGCTTTCACGAATAATATTGCCATTGGGTGATATCACAATAAAATCATAATGTGAATGGGATGGCTCTCGATTAGTGTACACGTTGCTAATAATATTACATTTAATTTATGCTTGGTAAAGTTTAGCTTCATACAGTACGTTGTATGATTAGTTTTCTGATATTGTTGTTTGTTTATTTACTTTCCCGGAAGTGTGTTTTTTTACATGGGTAGAAGTCAGAAAGTGTATATGAAACGTAAATTCTTTGGCAATAGACATGCTGTAAATATAATATAGACAGTGAACAGTGATTCTTTGTTGCAGTCACATGTTAGTGTTGATTCTGACCCAACTTCTCCATGTGGTATTCCTGAAAATAGTTCATAGCCATCAAGTGCATCCAAAAGGAAACTTTCTAAAGATCAATTTCATGATATGGATAGTATTGAGTTTATAACATATTCTAATGCTGGCAATGTAATTAAAGGCTTAAAAGTTCTGTCAGATTTTATACAAACACATTGTGTAAAGTTTGTAAAATGATTGATAGTTTATCAGTTGTGAAGGATGTTTGTGTAAGGAAGGTGTGTCCTCCAAGTTAATTTTGGAGACCTTCAAAATTGGGGTAATAGAGTCAGTACTTACATTTAATGATGGTGTGATTTAAAGGAATCATGTATTAAAGGAAATGTGTGTGAGAGTTGGGAAAAAAATGTCTAGAGTCATTGAAGTTCATCGACCAGAAGCGTTTATATTGAGCTGATAGAGCTACTGAGGCCATGCAAAAGGAATTAAGAACCAAGCTGAGGTTCAAAAGGAAGTTTACAAAGGGAGGGGATGAATCCCAGGATGATTATTTTTCTGGGATGTACTGAGATAAGACTCCAGACTCTGTCATAATGATTTTTGAGATTTTCTCAAAAACTATATTTTTTGAAACATATTGAACCCTTGCAAAGAAGCATATGAGACTCAATTTCGGGGGGTATAACAGTCCATTTTGTAAAGTTGTTGTTAAGCGCTTCTTATAACATGCAGGGTAACATATAACGAAATAACATGCAGGAAAAAGTGAATACCAGGATTAAAACATATGAATTTAATAAACAGATCAACAAATTTACACTATTTACAACAACAACAAAAACACAAGGACTCCCAAATAACCCTCTTGAATTAATAAAAATGCCAAACTAGGCCTGATCTCAGGAGAGATCGTAAACATCTGGACCAAATGTCCCAAATTACTGCAATGACATGTGCGTGTGCGGCTCTCCTCCATGCGGTACGATGTGTACAATTTAATGCGAGATCCGTTACCATCCAGTAAACCTTCAGAGGACGAATCTGCATTGTCTTAGAGCTAGACAGGCACGAGGAACCAACTAAACACTAATTAAACTAATTCCGACACTTCCTACACTGAATAAGACAAAATAATTTCCGCATGAAATTGGAATCAAAGAATTGCCGTAGCAATCCACACTAACGCCTAAAATTAGGACTTTCTAAATCAACACAAGTAAATCAACACGTGACCAATCAAGAAAAATACACACATGGCCGCTTGCCCTTTTTACATGAAAATACGAAATACACCCAACGGTGTCACAACGAACAGCAATCTAACATATAAGCAAATGAAATGAGTCACAGAAATCACTAGGCTCAAAGCGAACATTTACATCATAAAACAAATATTTCATTTCATATGATATGCGGTGATTCGTAACGGACATGGCGAACTCCCAATTTAATATTATGATCCAACGATCATTAAAAGACCAGGTTTGCTACAGATAGCTTACAGGGGTCAGTCGGTCAGCTGGACTGCCTAAACGATGAATCACCAGACAAAGACGGGCGCAAGGTGGAATCTGCACATCTGTAAACCCACGTGTAAACATACCTCGATCTGCCGTAGCAATGGCTCGAGTCTCGAAGAAGCGTGCTCCCAATAGCGCATAATATACGTGTGTGTGTCAAATAAAAATATCTTAGCATTTCCCAAGGAAATCCAAGAATCAGCACGGGAATAGGTAAAGTAGCCTCCAAGAGCGCTCAGCCTTTCCGTAAAATACCATCAAAATTTGAGGGCAGTAGACACATTCTACCCCTCATCACGAAGAATCAAATACACACATCTTGACACAATACACACACCAGAATCACACGTATGGGTTTGACAGGAACCTGAAATAAAAGACATAAATATTTCCACCGACTTGCGTTCCCAGTCTAGTCCGTGACTGAAGATCCTGAAAAGGGATATAAAAAACTCAAAAAAATTGAACTAAGGTGTTCTACAGTGACATCTTAACGTGTTGCGCTCGGCAACCCTAGTATGAATAAAAACCTGTTCGTAAAACATCTAACAACTTTTACCCCCTTTTTCTACTTAAAATGAATTTGAATACAGCACCATTTATCGACCATGACGAACTCCGCATTCGCACGAATAAAATCCAAATGCACGCGCCGTGCATACTAATAATGACTCATAAGAAAAATATACAATCACACAAAATTTTGGCCACGAGCCAACGTACATTTAAAAGAAAAGAGTGTCGGCGCACAAAATCTAAAATACAAACAAAACGTAAATAAAATTATTTACACTTTCCCGCGTCTAATCTAGCTACATATTGAATAAATCAATGGTTTGTGCATCACCGTCCAGCTTGCAGAAAATCAACCTCCATCCCAGAGCATTTCCCACGGGAAATTTACTCCGTCATCGTCGACATTCTGGTAGAGGCGTAGCACATCATCCCACCAATCGACCTAGCTGTAGACATCTTGGCATGGCTTCTTAAAAAGAAATGTTCAAAATTAAAATTCTACCCTGCTAAAATCGCTATGAGCTACTGACTTTCACTCAAGAGTCCTGGGCGATTATTCCACGTCGAACTGGCCCTATCTAAGCATTTGCTTGTTTCACACGCACATATATATCACAAAATATAACACAAACATATTACAGAAAAATATTACAGTCGGGTCAGCCACGTAGCTGGCATTTAAAAGTCTCTCAAATTACTTATGCCGAGTAGCGCTTATCTCAACTAGAGATCTCCCCTCCGCTTGGGATGAACTCTGCTCCCAAGAGCACAATAGAATGTTTCTCAAACAGGCGTGAACTAAGCCTTTCGGCGCCTGATCAAATTGTGTCCCAAAATAATCATCACCGATCAATTTATGAGAAACTGGCAGAATGGAGAGGATTAGGGGCACTCTGAGAAATTAATCTGTAATTTTCAACTCACAGACTTGGGACTAGTATCAAACTTCTTCTTTTTATCTAAACGTCTTAATGCACTTATGCGGAAATACATCCGATCGGCGGTTCTTCATACACGTGTTTTCAGCGTCTTTTTTTTTATGGCACGCACCTCGCTGCGTGGTCCAGGCGTCCTCTCTTCTGATTCGCTGATTCAATCGGGTATCGGTTGGAAATTCAACTCTGGCACGCCCATAATGACGCCAAATTGTATGCGCGTTCACTCAGAATTTGTCCTTGAACTTGGCTTAACAGGTCGTCCCCAGAAATAACTATCACGCCACCTCTGTTGCAAGCGATGCGACACACTACCTGCCTTCCGTTGTCCACTTCAACATGCACTGTCTAGATATAAGTAATAATAATAATAAAAATAATGAAGACTTATTGATCGGCAAATCAATAAGGGTTCAATACAAATCATCTATGGTATACCCTCCAGGTGGCAGGGTTAGCATTGAATGAAAATCCACAGCCTGCTTCCAGTCTCCGACCGGGTCAGGAATGGAATGAATGAAGCCCCTATCTAGCGGCGAGGATATGATCTGTGCCGGCTGCCGAGGCCTGACGCACTCCTCTGGGGCAATGATTAAATGAATGACGGATGAAATGAAATGATAGTGGAGAGTGTTGCTGGAATGAAATGTTGACAGGGAAAACCGGAGCACCCGGAGGAAAACCTGTCTGCCTCCGTTTTGTCCAGCACAGATCTCACATGGAGTGACCGGGATTTGAACCACGGACCCAGCGGTGAGTGGCCGGCGTGCTGCCGCCTAAGCCACGGAGGCTTAGGGTTAGCATTGAATAATCAAATTAAAAGTTTTCGTTCATATTTCCACGCAGGTTGTAATTCTATTGTAAGTTTCAAGAGAAACAAGCCCCAGTACGTAAGGTCTTTCTCTCAATTCATTATTAGAGTAATAGTTTAGAGTGATTTCTGGTCCACGTCCATGCAGTGTAAATTTCTTACTTTCTGCTGTCATACTGTTCACGTTTATGCTCATGCTGTGTCTTATATAGAAAAATTGGACATAAGTATCCGCACTCTTGTGTGTTGAACATTTGCTCATTTTTCACATTATAGTATATCTTTGCACTGTTTCCAAAATACTTAAAGAGTTCCATACGTGGAGCGAGATTGCCAAATCTGTCAAAGTACCATATGGTGCAACGATGTTTTACATAGGACACATAATGTGTTCCTGGACCACTCCTGTCATCTAGATTAGTAATAGCACGTTCCTGTTTCCATGGTCGGGGTGGTAATTGGTTGCGCATAAACACATCTCGAAAGTGGGGAATCTTTAACAGTTCAGCCTAGATTATTACTTCATCATGGGTCATGGCATTACAGTTATTATTATTTATATTTCATGACAGGTAAATACCGAGCCCTTGTTTGTAGGGTACTAGCTTCATTCCTGCGTTTCTAGGGCCTATAGCGATCGCTTCCATAGTCTCTTTGTGTCGTTTACTCTCTCCCAATTGTTGCTTGGCTTACTGAGTGGATTTAATTGTTCTGACAATGGGGCTGGCACCGCCAACAAGTGAATCCAGGGCCGCGAATCCAGCAAACAAAGCGGGAAAACCCCAGCTTGTTTCGGGACAGGAATCACAGGGCCTTTGTTTTTAAACTGTCGTTTACTTTTCGGATTCACTTGCAATCGTGCTGCTCGGAGTGCTTTTTTTTAACAGCTAACACTTTATTTTTTTACACCGTGAGGCCTTGTGGGCCTCGTTAAAATAGCTTAAAAGCCACCCATTTGTGATGACTTGGTAATTTTAGTCTTTTTCACCTCGTATCATTGTTTGACCATGGTGGTCAATCTTTCACATGAAAGTTTGCGTCACAACTAAAACATTTCTAGAGAAATATCCAATTGATATTTAATTTCCAGAGAAATAATTAATTACGCTCATATTTACTTGTTTTGAGTATATTCAGATTGAACCAGGGAATTCTTGGCTACGTGACAAATTACGTAAAGAAATTTAGGGGTCTATAGGCAGCAGGAAACACACGTCAAGGAGAGAAACCCGCTTCGCATGATTGACAGAGCGGAATATATATTGGGAAGAAAACGAACTACGATTTTATTTAATACTGGAAAAAGGATAGGAAACTTGTATTACTCTTGCAATATAAGTAGGGGAGAGCGAGGGGTTCTGTCCCCCCCCCCCACCACCACTACTCCCAATGCGAGCCGATAACTCCCGAACCCGTGGTCGGAGATTCACGAATGAGGTGTCGTTGGACTCGAGCTGACGGGGGCTTTCCTATGGACCACTCATTATATTTTAAAAAAATGTTTGAACATTTTTGTTTTCGAAAGTAGGTGATAGTTTGAAAACCAAACATGATAGAATGTTGTGGAATAGCTTAAACGAACGGTCTCTATGTCCTTTATTTTTTATAACAAAACGATTTTATTTTTTACATTTTTTTGAAAAAAGTTCAATTTTGAAATTTTTATATTTTGGAAACTAAAGAGTTTACAAAAAATTTGTTTGACATAAATGAATGGCCCTGATCCCCTCTACCCGCAAAATAAATTTCAAGCCTCTAGGACTAAAACTGTGCAGTAGTGGGAGGTTGTAGGTTCTGCCTCACCCCCTAGTTTCATATAAACTTTGGGCGATATCTCCCGAACGCGTGGTCGGATTTTAACGAACGAGGTATTGTTGGCGTTGGGTTGACGTTCTCTTGGCTAAGCATGTGTGTTGGTATTTAAAAAAATGATTTTTTTTGGATTGGCACTATTTTGGAAATGGTGAATTGGAAAAAAGTTTGTTTGACGTTAATGAAAGGTGGGTATGCCCTCTAGGAGCACAGCAAGTTTCAAGGGTGTAGGAGGGAAAAAATAGCCTACTTTCTCGCGAACATTGGTGATCATTGGCGAACGGATGGTCGGATTTTAACAAATGAGGTGTCCTTGGACTCGAGCTGACGTCTTCGTTCCTATAGACCACTCGTCATATTTTTCAAAAATTTTTTGAAAAATTTTGTTTTTAAAAGTAGGCGATAGTTTGAAAACCAAACATGATAGAATGTTGTGCCATAGTTCAAATAGGTCTCTATGACCTTTATTTTTTTATAAAAACTTTTTTATATTTTGAGATGTTTTGAAAACACTCAAATTTTGAATTTTTACTATTTTGGAAACAAACACGTTGACAAAAAAAAATGTTTGACATAAATGAAAGATACCTATCCCCTCTACCAGGAAAATAAATGTGAAGTCTCTAGGACAAAAAAACTAGGCATTTTTTTCAATAAAAGCGTGTTTGTAGACAGAGAGCACGTAGCGCTTGACGCATGTTCCAACGAGGCTATGACTGTGCATGGCGGATGCGGGAAATGGCTATTTCGACGGGGGCGATCTATGGCAAAACGAGGGGTTGCTTTTCGATATTTTTTCCTATGACGAATGAATGAAGGCGAATATTTTGAAATGTGACAAGCATGCTAAGATTTTTTTACCCCTGAAGGGGATCTTTAACGTTTAAGTTAACAGTGATGAGCGTGATTGCTCTCGGACACAACAGACGGTTGTAGGATATGACCAAGTGATTCTTAGACGTTGGCGATCTCGGTGACCGTGCCTGGAAGAAATGAATTGCTATTTTGGTGGGATGGCGGGGGCAACTTATGACGGTTGGTTTTGTGACATTTCGTATGACGGATAGAGGCGAATATTTGAAAATGTGTTAAGTGTGCTAGGATTTTTTTTACCCCTGAAGGGGATCTTTAACATGCCAGTAAACGGTGATAAGCGAGACTGCTATCTGGCACAGTAAATGGTTTTAGAATCTGGAAACCTATAACATTTGCTCGACCAAGTCATGTGCATGTACGCAAAGAGCCAAAACGGTAAGGTCATTGGCCTGAAATGTTATAAACTAAATATTGAACTGGGTAAAGTCATGTGTTTTAGGATGAAAGTATGTGGTTAACATGATCATGTATTGAGGATGGCCGCTTGCTAGTAATTATTATTACAGTAAAATGTTTAATAATAATAATTATAATAATAATAATAATAATAATAAGACACACACATGTTTTGAATGCTAACACGCACACAGTCCAGCTCACTGGTGACTGAATATTGTACCTAGCCAGAGGACTCGTGAGAGCTGTTGCTGGTGCTGACGAGGCAGGAAAATCTACGTCAGCAGGAAGTGTGATATCAGTTTACTTGCCTCGTGGTGGCTAGCAGGTGTGCTGTTTAAGCAGAGACCGCCATTTTGGTTCTGAGACAGTAGGACTACCGATGTATGAGAGGTAGCCATTTTGGTTCCTTATTAAAAACATGAAACTAGTATCAGGTACACGAATCTTATTCAGATTGAGGAATGTGAAGAGGCGTGGGAACACGTGCGAGAGAGAGAGACAGAGAACCATTCAAGGTCAAAACACTGAGAAAATACAACTTTTTCTGTTGCTAGGCTAACTGATAACGATTGCGTTAGTCATGCACTTGCCATTTTAGCACACGGACGTATACAGTAGAGCTGTGGAAGAAAAATCCTTTTATTTTTTTGGTAAGTACCTATGAATAATTATTTTAATCATGTCATGCTAATGAACCTTATATTTGTAGTTATTGATTAGGTAATTATTGATTTTTTAATTTATTTGTTTGCAGATAACCGGTATACCTTACGTGTCTGAGATACAAGAAACCAGTTTACTCTTGAGCCCACTAGAAGGAAACAGCAACAAGCCACTGCAAGTGAAGGTGGGATTATTTTTTTAAACTAACTTGTTTCATTTTTTGTTTCATATTTTATTTTATGAAATGCATGTACTAACCTGAATTTAGGTATTTATAACGGTTTATTTTATTTATTTTTAGAAACTTGGAAAGAAAAGCCTTACCGCCGTAGCAGTTACTGAAAACCCGAGACGCAGTAAAGTGCAACCATTGTTTCCAGGCAGTGAACTATTTAAAACTCAGGTAAGCCTAACATAAAATGTTATTCCATTTTACCACTACTGAAAACTCGTAGACAAAAAAATTCATTACCTGTACATGACTAGGACGATGATTGCTTTCTTGATTAATGACTATGTATTGGCACCCGGTACAAGACCATATTGGTTGTTTACCGGGAAAGTACAAGGCCATATTGGATTTTGTAAAAAAAAAAAAAAAATTTATTTAACTGACATGTCGTTCCCTATAATAATAATAATATAATATTAATAATAATATTTATATCGTATGGCCTCGGGTGCCGGGTGCAAACTTTGTTATTTGACACACAGAGGGTAGCTTGCATGTCGAATTTAGTTGTTCCTTGACTATTCAAGTCAAGGAGGTTAGATGTTAGATATCTAATCTCTTTAAACTCTATAGCGCTTTCTAGTAGAAAAATGAGGAACTTTGTACCCTATGAACTCAACGAACATTCACAGGTTTTAACATGATAATCTGAACAAAATGACATGACATTATTATTTTTTGTTTATGTATTGGTTAAAGGGGAATGTAAATGACTGCAGCTTTATAAAAAGAAAACAAGTACATGGGTTACTGTTAGTGCCGACATACAGTTTATTATAATTTTTATAGTGTTTTGATATATTAATGCCAATTAACGTTAAAGTTTTATTTACAAGTATTGATTGATTGATTTGATATTTGCTCGTTTCCAGTTGGCTAAACAGAAATCAGATGTTATTGTCTTGAGGCAGCTCCAGGAGGGAGATTCTATATATTTGTTCAACCTGCATTATACTCTCTAGGTATAAACGCGGTTGCAATCTAATGCAGTTAAATTTAACAATATTATTATGTGTCAACAACGCAAGCACGGGCAGAAATACGACTCCCCCGATTAAGTTATTTTATTTCACTTCCCGTTTCTCAAAATACGTGTATGATTTTCAATTCAGGTTAGGCTTAACAAATCCATTTCAAGACATTCAACGTATGGGAAATTGGAATCTTAATTTCGATTGCATGAGATTGCTGCCAATTTTTCATTCCACGTCATGTCATCTCTATCTTCAAGATATTGATTCTTTTGAAAAGAAATTAATAATTGTGGAGTTCCAGAGAATTTCAAAAGAGAGGTTCACCATTTGTCGCTCTAATTCCGTAAAAACTGGTGTGGCTTATAACACAGAGCATGCACCAGTGAAAAACATGCAAAGTGTTGGAGGCATTACACACGAAAGAAGATTCACCGAGAGCGTCTTGAACAAATGGAAGTTTGGATTAACCCATAGAGAGTAACGAGAAATTAAGCCATATTGAAACCAAAAGAAGCGATCAACATATCGAACACCGAGATTTATGAGTTAAAAGAGAGGATGAGGGGTGCATAAAATTCATACTGGAAATAAAGCGAGACCCTCCATTTGCAACGTAAAGTGGTGCTGCTGCCACTGACAACGTTCTATGTCATAAATTAACAGATATCGGAATATATATTTGTGTGGACTGATAAAAGAGAGTAGGACATTTAAAATACGGTGAAATCAAACTCTTCTACTACTAATGCCATTAAAATTAGAGGCGATGACATCGTCCCTGAGACCACACAATTATTATCGATGATTGTGCTGTTCACGCAGATACGGGTTTGGTGTCGTGATTTAGATTTGAGCTTGCTCCGATTCCTGTCTCAATATTCGTTGAAAATGGATTCACCAAAAGTCGAAGAAATTGGAGTTCCTGAACGACCCTTAGAGCTAGACGATTGCTAATTCATAGCCTACATTGGCAACATGATTCATCGTTTAGATTGACTGATTCAAGACGACATTTGTACTGCATTTGTTAAAATCATGACAGAAGAATGGTTAATGGATGTATTTGGAAATGTCAACTGCGCATCGAACGAAAGCAATGTCACTTGAAAGTCATTTATCCTCAAATAGTTTTCAATAAAAACACACCTGTGTATGATATTGAAACGAAAATGTTCTGGAATCCCGCCAATGGGGATCGTTTAATTTTGCAGCAGGTGGATAAATGCAGGCAGGAGGGAATTAAACCAATTACTGATGTTGATACTAATGTTCGGACCATTCAACATGCCTCAATAAATACAACGAAATGACACAATAATCATCAACAGGTAAGGCAACGATCTTCTGATGCTCATTACTGCTCTTGCTCCTAAAGAGCAGTGCTCCTGGCAATACAGAGCAGAGGACATAAAGTTATCGTGATTTGCATTCCCCAACAGTCTTAAAAAATTGTCAAGAAACTATGCTGTTTATTTACACGTCAATAGTTGAGATCGTCCTGAAACATTAGCAAACATCAACACAGGTTAAGACATTGCCGGCTCAAGACACAAACTAATTAAACCAAGTAAGGTTTTAAATTGAGCAGACTCAATTTAGAATATAAATATCAAGATAGTGTAGACAACATCATTCCTGAAGTTAGTCACAATAATAATACAATAGAGCACAGCTTAACATGCTTAAACAATATTAATAATAACGTAACAACTAAAGTGAGCAATAGTTCACAAGATATAAAGGAGGAATGTACTCGGATAAGATACCGGGAAATATATCAGTGGTATTACATGTCCTTTACATACAGAAATAATTTCATTCTCAATATTTCTTTACGTTGGTAGGTATTGAAGATTATTATTAATTAGAATTTAGGACATGGTGAGCCATGACGATGGGAATATATTGCTGCCCAATATACTGTACAAGACTAGGTTTCATAGAGCAATACACGTGTACAGGCATGTGGACTGTGGACAATGGCTTTTAAGCACGACAAATTTTTAATTCACTGCATATAGGCAAAGATTTAAACAAAATTTTGTAGTGCTACCAACCATGGAGATTTTTCTACAAACAGGTGACAAACCAGCACTACGCAGACTGAAGACAAATAAAAGGCTACGTTTATAACAGGTAAAAATTGAGATCTACGGTATTAGCGAGCACATGACAAATGCATCTAGAGCTTATTGGAAGCATTATTGATTGATTGAATGAGAAAGGAAATACTGGTTGAAGAATGAGAGGGAGAACTGGTGGAGAAAAAGGTATCAAAAGAATTGCCACGAATCAATATTAAGTAAAGAATTCATCATGGATATCTGGCAAGCTGATGTGCGAGATTTATGTTAAAGCTTAGACTAAAATTATCGAGGCTGATAACAAGACACGTCTTCTTCTTTGCTCAAGGTATTTATCCTAATCGACGGATTTGACGATGACGACTCCTTCGGGACAGATTGAACTCGAGGTAATAATATGACGACGCTGCAACTCGCTAATGCAGCGCGACGCGTCTCCTTATCGTACACTAATTGCATTGCGTCCTGCTTGGCTGCGAAACGCGAGCAGACTTTGTCAAAAGCCGCTGTATCATTTACCATAATGAATTATTATCCCTAATTAACTCCGACATCATAACTTCATTGGTTTTTTTTTTCATGAAGATTAATTAAGCCTTTCAGTGGATCGAGGAAATGAGCTATCGGTCTCGTGTTTTAACGTCCACTGCCACTTATTGTTCCGAGGGAATGCAATTTATTGTCATCTCAACAGAGTCATTCTGTTTCACCAAGTCTACTTATGAGTCTAACGAGAAAGCTGAAACTGATAGTTTTACTTAGCTCTTAATATTCGAACTATTAGACATGGCATTTAATTCAGAAATTCCACAATCATAAATCGGGAATTGAACCTGGTCTACATCGGTGGGAGGCAAACAGCTTCGCCGCTGCGCCATCATGCCCCACAAATCATTAGAAAGGGTAGGCTAATGCCCATAGGAGATTTGTGTTAAGTAGAAAGTTGATATGAAAATCTTCGTAATCGCTGCTGAATATGCTGTGCAAGAATGTGCGATACAGGTTTCGTCATGCCGGAGGGCATGGTATGTCAATAATAGCGGTTGTTGTTGTTGTTGTTGTTTCATTTGAGGGGCTTGGACATCATTATCATTTTTAGCCCCATGTACTTGTTTGTGAGGAATATGTCTGATAACCTTTGTTATTGGGATGGCTGCATTCGTGTGTGTATTTAAGTTAGGATCCATACCGATATTCCCCTGGATTAGAAGTGGGAAACCACAGAAAATCACTTCTAGGATGGCTAAGGTGGGAATCGAACCCACCTCGTCTCAGTTTTTCCTCACGGTAAAGAGTTTACCCCGTTACAGCCTTCACACGTGAATTACATTTCTTGATAGAGCCAGGAATCGAACCCACCTCGTCTCAGTTTTTCCTCCCGGTAAAGAGTTTACCCCGTTACAGCTTTCACACCTGAATTACATTTCTTGATAGATCCGGGAATCGAACCCGGACATCCGGAGCGACAGCCGACAATAGAAGCCGCTACACCAGGAGGTGAAATATAGATAATAAACCATTGAAGGGAAAAACACAACATTTAAGAACACACATGTAAACTGTTAATCCCCCTGGCACCTTGTTACTATCGCGGCCAGTATCACGTGGTCACCACGTTTCACATCTACAGCTGATGACGGATTTGACATTTGGCTCAGAGGAACTACGGGGTGAATGCTACGACAATCTATTCAGTGTTTATAGGAGCTAAAGGGCGTAGTGTGTCCGCGTAAAATGTTAGTAACAGTTTGCTCGGCGCCATCTGCATCCCAACTGTTCCAACACCTCAACACAATGTAATCCGCTAAAATTGAGCAAGAATTCATGTTGTGTGCACTCCATAGCATTGGTGTAATGTGCTGTCTACCGACGAATGACACGTATGACTGACCCCTGACGTTCATAGGCGACGTGTTTGGGGAGAACCTGTTTACACAAAATGGCTCTGATACTGCGTCAACCATGTGCAGCAAGGTGGTCGCGTTGATGTTCTGGACTAGCTTCACACCGCATAACCAAACACCTCGCGTGGTTCTTAAAGACACTCTAAATGCTCGACAATACACGGTCGACATTCTTAAACCAATTTCGGAAGCATACCACCAGGTGTTTTTGTGGGCACTATTCCGCAAAGGACGAAAATTGTCATTACCACTGTGCAGTTCTCATAAGCACATATCTGCAGCTCACCGGTATTGCCCGACTGGAGATGCGTTCCTTCTCCCCTGACTTGAAGATGTTTGGGATCGATTGAGTCAAGTTTACATTGATATCAGGAATATGCAATCTTCAGGATCTGCGTCAAATTGCCTTCAAGGAAAGGGATAAAATGGACCAAATTTACCTTGACGACCTTAGGAATGGTATAGGTAAATGATTAAATAATGTATAAAGAGTAGCTCGTCGTTCTTCTTACCCTTTGTGAAAATTCCCATCTCTAGAGCCAACAGCCAAACCAACTGATTGAATTTTCCTCAAAGATACCCTCACATGCTTGCGGTGTGAAGCTGACTTTTGCAGACTGTCTTTGGCATATCGCTCAGTTTAAAGAGTGACTCTCTTTCCACCTTTCGTTCGTAGCAATGCCTATCAGACAGGTTTCTACAGCTTCTTTGCGCGGTTATGGTACACACAGCCAGGTGACGCCAAGAGCCTGCCTCTTCGGAAATTCAGATCGTTCATAATTCGTACATATTGAAAATATAATTCCTTATGAGTGATTGTCTCGCTGAATGAATGAGTATCCAGATGGAATGAATGAATGAATGAATGCGTGAATGAATGAGTGATTGAGGTGATGAATGTGCGTGCGTGAGGGAGCGAGTGAACAGGATAAAACTTACTATATTAATCTTGTTGTTATTGTTCTAAATACGTAAGGACTGCAAATATCTTTTTAAATTATGTGGATATTTTCAAAGCGAAATGTTGTGCCAGTGAGGCATTAAACAGGTATGCGGGTCTTGCTGTTTTTCACTAGGTCTTCCATACTTCCAGTATGAATTATGGTAAATAAATCAATCAATGAGGTGACCCTTAGTTGGTAGACAGTGTCCCTGTTCAAATTAAAGGGAATCTTAAAAATTTCATCCGATTTCTTATAATCCTGTAGCGATACAGCAGATCCAATACCTTTGTACAAGATGTCTTACCTCGTCCTTGATCTGCGAAACTAATCAGAGGTACATGAAGGATTTTACTTAACAATTCAGAGATACGCCACGTACCTAATGGCGTAAGCCCTGAATAACACTGAAATGACCTTTTGTTTTGTTTTTTACGAATTATTTGGAAACGAATATTCAGATTAAATTGATGTAAAATTTTCTAACTTAAATGAAAAATGGCTCAGAACTGTTCCGTGTTCACGAATTTTAAACTAATCAAATGTCGCAAACAATTGGATTTATTTTATGTAATCATTTTTGATATTAATCATAAAGGCAGAAAAAGTGATGACATCTAGATCTACTTCAAAAGATTTTCTTCATCTCATTCATTGGTAGTAAATTGGTAGTAAATGATTACAGCTACATATAATCGTTCATATATTAACTTAAGCCAAGTTGAAGACCAAGAAGCATAGACCTGACATGCGAACTACAACTTTCAGTAATATTGAAAATTAAAACACAGAAAGAAACATGGGAGCAGAGGAAACACTAATTCTGTACCTTACATACCTTACCTACATAGGTCTGGTTGCATGAAATATTCTCACAAAGGATTACGTCTGTGTCCAAAAAGAGTGGTGAGTGCACTTTTCCGCACTAAATCCAAAAATAGATCAATATGTTATTTTATGCATTGCCACAAACATTGAATGTGTAGGAAATAAAATTTCAATATTGTGTTGACAATGATGGTTATTTCTCTTGAATCATTTAATTTATCTTAAAACCAATTGATTTTACCGTATCACCATTTCATCATTTGATCACATCGAGAAATCTTCTATTTAAAAATGCTGTATGATATGAATATACGTAAGTACAATAGGCCAATAACTATATTTCATTCTGTATAATTGAAAGCTATAAAAGTGTTTTTATTCGAGCGAGGTTCATGAATTAATTACTCACAATCGATGCATATATACATTTATTATATCAACGTGAGAACCCCATTGCAATAAAGCTATATCATAAAGAACAAGTTAATTGCACTTCATTGAGATAGCATGCTGTTAGAAAATAAAATATGACTGCCATTATTGCGGACTGTGTCCTGTAAAGCAAGTTAGAACCTAAGTATAACTGCTATATTACGATGCATGCCATTTGTATCCTTCCCTAGTCCACCTAAGTATCGCAATGGAGTACGATATTTTAAAATATGTTCATAGTATATGTAGATATAAAAGCGTAGACCTTATGAATAAATTAAATGAGTGGAGATAAACAGAAAACGTAAAATAATGTACGATGTTAAGATATTTTATCACAAACAAAATTAATGATAACTTATATAAAGGAAGTCACTAAATCGTTGCCATCATTTTTAGATTCACATTTTTCGCCTATTTCCTTTTTTGAAATATAGGCTTATGAGATCACCTCTTGTGTGGTTGTGTGCCTATAATACAATCTAAACGAACGGAGGGATTTCGTTGAAACTTGGTAAGGTTGACCTAGACCGTGCCTTTTAAATTTGAATAAGTGTCACCAATCTAACATGGTGGCCGCATGAACTATTGTACCCGCATTCAGTATATCCGAAACTATCACCATTATTAACCTAAAATTTTGTAAATATAGACGGTACTACACTACGTTCGACTATATTACTTTCAAAATTCTGTTAAGTACGAATATAACACAGAGGTCATGCGAAGTTCAAATATTAAAATGGACTTTTCACGCAATTTATTCACCCGAGTGGAATATACGTGGCATAGTAAATATGTATGCCAGGCTAAATATACTGGCATTTAATTTCATTTCATTGTCTTGAGAAGTTGAATATGGCGGATGTGGAAAATGTCAAAACTATGTTACAGTATCTCGTGTCGTAAATAAGCGATCGAAATGAAAATCCGTATAATGAACCACGCTAATACTCTTTATATACTGGTACATAAATCTACAGCTTATAAATTAAACAAACCAACTTTGCATCCATGCGAAATATTTCACCTGTTCTAAATATCTATGGTTATAATAGCTAACAAACTGAAATTTTGTATGGCGATAAAGGCTATTAATGTATTACCATATATGTAACTTTCAACAACATGATGATTACAAAACCAAAATGATGGCCACGAGAAATTAAGATATTTAAATGAGATTTTCCAGCGACTTAATCATCTAAGTGGAATGACATCTAACACAGTGATTTTTTATATAAATCTTAATAAGATTATTTTAATTCAATTTTAAGGGAAATTCAAGGTGGCGGCTGCGCAAAATTTAAACATCACGCATTTAATTCTAGTCCTATTCAAGCGATCAAAATTGATGTTTTTTATAACGAACTACCATAACAATCTTCATCCGCTGATATACAATTCTATAGCCTACTTATTAAACAACCGAACATGCCAGTGATGCGAAATATTCAACCATTCCTCAATATCTCTGAAACTGCTGCAGCACTCAAACTGAAGATTTGCAAGGCCTATGAATCAAAAACAAGAATGTAACTTTTAGAAAACCTGATAAACGGAAAAATATACCTAGCGGCCATGCAATATGCAAATATTTGAAATCACTTTTTTCTTTGTCGTCTCGTATTCAAGCGATCAAAGAGAAGTTTCGTATAATGAACCATTACTATAATAATAATATTTTTTTTTTTTTTTTTTTTTTTTTTTTTTTAGTTTTTCGAGGGAAACGTGGAGAAATCTTCGAAAGACAGATTGCAAGCTTCCGGACTTACAACTGTGCAGGATTCTTACCTACTAAAAACCCACAAACCCTATACTTGGCTTAAGGCCACCCCGGAACTGCCTGTTCAGCCTTACTTCAGGGTGGAGCCTCTGTTACGACCAGAAGTCTCAGTCAATTTCATTAAATGTGATGATAATGAAATTACTCATCATCATCTTCACTGTCTTCAGCAACCAATCTTCTCGGTTCCTCTTCTTTTTTTGTTTTCAGCAGCTCAGAGATGTAGACTGCAATCTGTGCCCAACTTTCTCTGCTGCTGAGCATTTTATCCACCACATTGTCTGGTGTAATGACACCTACTTTTGTCTCCAGAAGCCTTCGAAGATTTCTCCACCTCAAGCATGCAAAGAATGTGTGCTGAACATCGTCCCATTGATCATCACAATAACGACAACGTGAACTCGGTGAAATTCCCATTCGATGGAGGTATGCTTCATAATAACCATGGCCAGAGAGAAACATGGTAATGTAATAATTAACCTCACCATGTTCCCTCGACAACCATGGCTTCAGTTGCTTGATGAGCCTAGCGGTCCACCTGCCACGATTTTCACGTTCCCATTCTTCCTGCCATTCCAGAAGAGATCTGTCTCTTTCCTCCCTCTTCACGCGTATCTTAGAATGCTCGTCTTTGCGCAAGTATATACGGCGCCTTTCCTTGGCCAGGATGTAAATGGGTATCGCCCCAGCTATTACTAGCACTGCCGGTCCAGACACTGTACGATAGGCAGAAGTTATTCTGAGGGCAGCTCTTCTGTGAACAGAGTTTATCCGCTTCCTATACATCTCAGAGCCAAGAGCTACTGACCAAATCTCTGCACCATAAACAATAACTGATTCCGCCACTCTCATCAGCAGTTTCCTCTTCAATGGTGAAGGGCCGCCAATATTAGCCATGAGCCGCGACAAGTTGTGAACAATCCTTGCAGCCCTATCAGCAATCTTGCTGATATGATTCCAGAATGTTAACTTGCTGTCAATCATAACACCCAAGTAACGAACAGCAGGAGCTGTTTCTATCACTTGATTATCTACTAGCATGGGTACAACTCGTGGAACTCTCTTCTTAGTAGCAAGGACTAGTTCTGTTTTATGAACTGCTAGTTGGAGACCATGTTCATTCATCCAGGTGGAAACTCTCCGCATTACCTGATTCAGTTTAAGTTGCAGACCCTCCATGGAGCGCTCCATAATGAGCACAACAAGATCATCAGCATATCCCACCAAAGAAGTGTCCTCTGGCATCTCCATCCGTAAAATACTGTCATAATTTACGTTCCATAAATCAGGACCTAACACCGAGCCTTGAGCCGCCCCCGCTGTTACCTTGCGACACTTGACTCCTTCATCTGTGTCATACTGTATCCAACGATCACAAAGATAATTCCTCAGAACAGACGCCAAGTAGCGAGGAATGTTAAATGTTGTTTCAAGTGCAGCTATTATGTCAATCCACCGGGCAGAGTTGAAGGCATTTTTCACATCCAGAGTAACCAGTAAGCACATTTTTCTAGAGAAATGGTTGCCATGCTCAATGGATCTGACAGCCATCACCACTTCTTCAATGGCGCTGATGGTGGACTTACCCTTCACAAAACCGTATTGTTTGGGGGACAGACCTCCTGCAGCAACAATCGCTGCCTGAAGCCTTCCTTTAATCATCTTCTCAAACAGTTTGCCAGCCATGTCCAACATGCATAGAGGTCTCTGACCTGAAGCAGTAGTGGGATCTCCTTTGCCTTTAGGCATGAGCACAAGCCTGGCCACTTTCCACGGGGTCGCAAAGACTCCCTGTAGTAAACAACAATTATACATATTCAGCAAAACATCTGGTTCCTCTTCGGATATCATCTTTAACACTTCAGCAGGAATTCCATCCGGCCCTGGTGCCTTCTTATTCTGAAAATATCGTGCTGTAGTTTGTAATTCCTCCCTAGTGAATAGCGGAATATCATCTAGCATCACCGGCATGTGATCGGGAAATCTCTCTGGGTGATTAGGAAATAGCTCATCTATAATAGCTTCCTTCTGGGATGCCGTCATAGCAGCAGTAGACACCATAATGCCGCCGAGCTTCTTACTGACAATTTTGTAGCCCAGACCCCATGGGTCCTGATCCAGATCGTTAATGAGCTCGTTCCATTTATGTGCCTTACTTTGAGCAATGGCCCGTTTGAGAGCCCTCCTCGCTACTCTACACTCTTCTATCGCATATGCAAACTCTAGAGAATCTCTGCAGAGCCTTTGTGCCCTTCTCCTTAATCGAAAACACAATCGTCGAGCCTCTGCTATTTCAACATTCCACCAATAGGCTGGCCGTTTGTTTGGAAAAATCTTCTTCTTGGGCATGGATGCTCCGCAAGCCTTAACAATGAGATCAATGGTCGACCTAACCAGGGTTTCTGCAGAGCTCGCGGGGCTATGTTGAAACAAATCCTCCAGAACTTGTTTCCCTTGTGCTATTACTGCAAGAAGAATTTCACCATCCATGTGATCAACGTTCCATCTAAACGGTATCGGAATTTCATGGACTAGGCCTCCTCGAGGCCTAGTATTAAAAAGGATGTATCTATGATCACTGTTGTTATAATCTAGCATTACATGCCAGTCTGCAATGCAAGCAGCAAGATCTGCATAGGCAAACGTTAGGTCTGGTGTGGTTTCGTTTTGCCCAGGCCGACAAAATGTTGGAACATCACCGCTATTTAGCAGCACCAAGTCCAACCTAGCAGCCATCTCCAAAATTCTATGGCCTCTCCCGTTTGTATGAGCCAAGCCCCACTCAACTGCTCGACCATTAAAATCACCGGCCACCAGAATACCCCCAGTTACTGTACCTAGGAAATCCTCAAGGGCAGATAGTCGGGTCTCAAACTGCCGAATTGATTCATTGGGTGTTAAGTAACAGCTTACATAAGAAATATTTCTGCTCTTGACCCAGACAAATCCATTTCCAGCACCAAACTTTTCAATAAAAACTCTGCTTGGATCCGCTACCCATATAGCAGCCGTCCCACTTTCATCAGAGTACCACGATGGAATATCCCTGTTCTTATATTGTTCGCTAATAAGCACAACATCAATATTCTTTTCCGCGGCAAACTGAACTAGGAGATCGTTAGCCACCCTGCTACGATGAATATTGCCTTGTAGAAATCTTAGCATTTTGACTGTTGAGCACTCTCCAATGCACGTCGAAAGACAGCACACATACCTGACCCGATCACATGGTCGTCATTCTTGCCTTCACACGCGCAGATCGAGCATTTTGGGGCAGACGTGCAGTGAGCAGCTTTATGCTCCTTTCCCCCGCATCTGTAGCACAACTTCGACCTGTCAGGACCCGTACATTGTCTTGCCATGTGACCATAGCCCATACATCGGAAGCATTTCAGCACATTGGTCCTTTTCCGAATACGGCAGCTAACCATGCCTATCTTAATATGCTGATCAAGGAGCAACTCATTTGCCGCATTGGAGTTTACCACAACTATGGCCATACGCTGTTCTCTGGAATTGGGCTTGGTAATAGTAACTTTTATTTCACCCATGTTATCCTTAAGCCGGTCCTCTAATGTTGCCTGGACTTCCTCTGCTGTTGTAAGACAGTCCAAATCCCTAATTTCCAAGGTTATGGTAGGAGCCAACATTTTAACTTCACCCAAACCCTCAGCGGCTTTGGAAATCATCTCCCTGAACTTAGATTTATCTCCATTTTTCCCTTTCATTTCAAGGAGCACCGCACCAGTCGACGTTCTGCGAATCGATTTAAGGTTTACGCCACTGCAATCAGATGTTGCTTGCTGACGCAATGATTGAAGAACTTCTGAATATGTCTTCCCCTCAGTAGGCTTGATAACAATTGCCTCGTTGCGTCTTCTATCCTTCGTTTTATTTCCCTTCTGATGTAGAGAATGATTACTTCTAAGTTCTCCCTTTTCGTCCTCCAGAATAACTTTACCGCTATGACCCCTGTGTTTCCTTGTTCGAACTGTTTCCCAGGCATCTTCTGCTAACTTCTCCACGGGAGGTTCAATGACCACAATTTCATTTGCAGATATGTTTTCGGAATTGACACTGCTCTCAATTACAGTAATCATTGTTTCTCCTTGACTTGCAGCCTTCTCGCATATGGGAGTTCTAGGTCGAGTGATGGTAGTGACCTCTGTTGCCAATCTAGTTTTGCGGCAGTGATCGAGGACATCAAAAACCTCTACTAACTGCGCTAGGCTATTCTTGATATTATTACTCACATTTCTTTGAGTTTTGGTAGCTGCCATCATGATCTTCAGTAATCCTATTCCTTTCAGAATCTCTGACTCTTCTTTTATGTCTATTTCATTTCGACATTTACCTTTGTCCGCAGTGAACCTCAATTCATCTGAACCTCCATTCTCACCCGAGATTATTGTACTCTGCCCCGCCATGACATTAGATGCAACGTCCAGCTCCCTAGATGAAGTAGTTCTTGTAGACGCCACACATCGCGCGCCATTAGAATCTCCCACTTGGGCCTGAGCGCTGGTATCTGCGCCGCTTACAATCTCGGTGGATTCCACACACAATCTCTCCATGACACCGATCTCTTCTCTTCTGTTGGACATAACCTTACTTTCCACAAGCGACGGGGACACAATTCCTGAACAGATGGAAGAATTACTCACCCAGCCACCCCTCAGGTAGAGAAATCACTTCGTCGTGCGGAAGAGGCTCTGCCACACAAAACTCAACCCTTTCAACTAATATAGTCACTGAAATATACCGCCAAACTCACTTAAACCACGAAAGCCAAGACGCACCAACCGCTCAGTACGACAAAAATCAATAATCCCAAAAGTATCCTTCAATGGGGTTTGAACTCACCACGTAGTGATCCGGAAGCTAACACCATACCCTGAGACCACAAGTTCACTTATAATAATAATAATAATAATAATAATAATAATAATAATAATAATAATAATAATAATAATAATAATAATAATATTAATAATAATTATTATAATTATAATAATGAAATGAAAATCCACAGCCTGCTTCCAGTCTCCGACCGGGTCAGGAATGGAATGAATGAAGCCCCCATCTAGCGGCGAGGATATGAACTGTGCCGGATGCCGAGGCCTGACGCACTCCTCTGGGGCAATGATTAAATGAATGACAGATGAAATGAAATGATAGTGGAGAATGTTGCTGGAATGAAATTTTTGACAGGGAAAACCGGAGTACCCGGAGAAAAACCTGTCTGCCTCCGTTTTGTCCAGCACAGATCTCACATGGAGTGACCGGGATTTGAACCACGGATCCAGCGGTGAGAGGCCGGCGTGCTGCCGCCTAAGCCACGGAGGCTTTAATTATAATAATAATATTTTAAATAAAAATAATATTTTTAATAATAATAATAATAATGTAAAGTCATTGAATTATGTACCCTTGTTTCGTAAACCATGGCAGCCACACATTTGACATTTCTTAAAATTAACAGCTGTGTCTCGTTACTGAAGGAAATCAGAATTATCAAACACTGAAAGTAATATGTTCTTTACAGCACGTAAATATTCATTGTTTTAAGTTTGAAATTGTTGCTGTATGCTTTATCACAATGTAGGTCTTTATGTGCCCGTCAGAGGAGGTTATCTGGTTACCACCAACCGTTGCGTGGCCTCCCAGATGACCTCACCCTCAAGACACATAGCCGAAGAGGATCGGAAAGCACTACTTGTGGGGCTAGCCGGCACAAGACTCCGCATCACTAGGGATCAGGTCCCCATCATGATAAAATGTCAAAGACACCCAAAGAAATGCCCCCCCCCCCCCAAAAAAAAAGAACAAACTACTAAATAAGTAATATCCAGGCTTAAGTAGATTTCCTTGAATAATTTATTAAGAAATTCAGACCCCTAGCCTAAGGGTTGAGGGTCTAAATCGGCCAATCCGCAAATAGCCAATAAAAAAACAACAGGAAAAACAACCCCTAGCTTGAAGGAATACCCCCTCGACCAGTCCTAGTTACAAAAAATCATGGCAAAGCTAGGAAGTGGTGCGAAAAACCCTATTAATGAATACAAGCAAAGGTGAATAATGTTTTCGGGAGAAAACATTATAAGAAAAACAGTCAGACTTGACGACAAAAATCTAAATGAAGCTGGCATCCACCCCTTATTTACATTTAAGGTTAACTCAGCTAAATAAATCCTATCACAAACAAGAACGGCGCTAGGCGTCCGTGTTAGCAAAAAACTAGTTACAAGGAATCTTGGGATCACGAGCCACGGGACTTCCATTTTTACGTAGAATCCTAACCACTGTACGTTATATTTCACCTGAAAACTATCATATGCAATAATCGTGAATAGTAGAATAAATTCCAATTTATGGTTCAAGTAGAAGAAGGGAAGAAACCGAAAACTTATTCGGAAGTGGGTCAGCGAAATTAGTGATATTCTAATTTGTTCGCCGAAGAAATTACATTCAAAGATTACTATGCAACTATCTCCAAACCTCTGGTCCATAGGGATAACATTTGAATATTTCTCTACACACGGCTATTTCTTTCCTTTGTACGTACAGGATTACATCCAAATAACAGTGCAAAAAGAGTGTTTAAAAATGCTGTACGTTTCACAGTAATTAAATTCAACAAAATATATAACAACTATATACATATATATTCAGCTATAGGGCCATCACAATCCAATTCCTCTTAATGTGTGACACATTAGGAGGCTATACGACATGTCATTCACTTGAATAAGGCATGAGCGCAGCTTTGGAAGGTACAGGAAACACATCGCCATGACTTAGGCCAATGTTTCCTAAACTATCGTCGGGCAGAGCGAGTGTCAAAGTATCGAGAGAAGCAGCAGATAGGTGTACCCGAGTTCATTCGAGTGCAAACCAGTATGGCAGAAAGACATGTGCTGGAAACGTGGCACTGAACGGAAGTGCGTGCTGTAGTGCACTACGAATGGGTGAGTGCGATTAACGTTTCCGATATGAATCAGCACCCACACCGAACTGCAGCAATAGATAAATATGGAAGTTTTATTTCAATTGTTTTGGGGGCAGGGGAGAAAACTACTACAGGTTCCTCTGCCCATTCAGGCTGCGTTGGCTGCCTCAGACATAAGAAGAATGCAGATACTTAATTAAATTTTAGGAAGTGAAATTTGTCATCATTTTGAGAAGTAAGTTACTGAAAGGAAACACTGAGAAATTAACAATATTCGGAGTCCATTGTCCCTTGAAACGTATGCGCAACATTTCCCCATACTTGGTGCTTCTAGGGTCATCATATGTTCAGTGATGAATTTCTGGTAAGTTTCATTTTTAGATTAAAAAAATCACTGCAGAAAGATGCAGGATTCATAGGAAATTTAATGAACTTGTTCTGTTTTTGTCAAAAGCAGAGAGTGAAAGGGGGGTAATTTGAATTAATTCAAGCAATTATTTCTCTGTCCACTGGTGCGCTGATTCGTTTAATACGTTGATGGGCATTGGAATCTGATTTGTGTGTGTTTGAGTCTTCATTCTGTAGTCTTGTTTGATGCACCTCTTCATGCTTACCTGCCAAGAATTAACAACAACACTCTTTAACCTAAGCAATCTGTTTAACATATTCTAACATAAGCCTATCCCTCCAGTTTCTATTCCAGGGTGCCTCAGAATGTGCCTTATGAACCTCTCTCTCCTTTGGATTAGCAATCGCCACAAGTTTCTGTACTTCTCCACTTGTCTTACCACCTTCTCATTTGCTACCCTCTCTGCACATCTAATCTTCATCATTCTCTGGCAAAACAAATGTCAATGCTTCTACTCTCCTCTTTTCTGAAGCACCAAGAATGAGTCCATGTTTCACTTCCATAGGGCACTACGCTCCAGATTAAGGCTATCTAAAATGGCATTCTAATACCTATACCTGTATTTGATGTCAATATATTTCATTTTATGAGCCATAAATACCTTCATTTACGCCAAAATATTACACTGATCCGTTAAATTCAAGTAATATAAATACTGTATGTGTAATACTGCTCTTCTATGAATAGTTATTTGGGCTCCCCACTAGTATTCTGTCCTTACATGCAGTATAGGGTGAAATTCAGAAACATGCTGTATATAAGTTGGCTGCGCTGTCGAACAGGACTGTTCCCAGCAGCATTTCTACGGTTACAACTTTCCGATGTTCAGTTTGGAATGAATTTGCTGTCTACCGCCGACTTAAGTCCACACAGATGGCGCTTTGTCTGTAAAATTATCCTTTTGATCTTAAATCTTGAACATTCATCTCTCAGCAAGACTGCGCCACAATTCTAAGATTGAAAAATTCTTTGGATGGATGAGTAAAAAATATCGTTAAAAAGATGCAGTGGTGGATGAAAAGCGACCAAATTGACGCAATGTAAATAACAAAGGGAAGTTTAATGAAGCCAGTGAGAGGGTGAGACGTAGACTTCAGCTAGAAATAATGCACGAAAAGAAAAGTGATTACAGATGCGGCAAGGAAATTGGATAGTCCTGGGAAGTTTAGATTGAGACCGGGCGTGAAACTGATTGTGCCTACGCTCCGCACTCCGTCCTCCACCCAGCTCGACCACAATAGCCAGCCTGTAATTCCTCCTAATGCCCGAATGATTAATAGTTTGCGCCAACTGCCAGTAGAGGCGTCGTTATCGCACACTTCACCCTGTTCTTTGACTCGCTTCCTAGTTCGCCGGCTGACGTGTGCCTGAGTGCGATGGTCGAAGCATCTCTCTTTGCTGTACATTCATTTGATAATGGGTAACTCCCAAACGATGAACGAAGTGATTATTTACTGTCTGTTCATTATATCACAGATAGTCATTACAACACGCTATTCCAGTTACAGTATTCGTAACGAATTAAAAGCACTCAGAGTGGTCCTATAATGTAGGGTTTGATTTCAACGTGGGTTCACACATGACTTTCCCGTACATACGAGTTCACTTATTTTAGTCACTGCACTAAACTGCAGATGATTTGGGTGAATGGACAGCGAAGATGTCACGAATATTGATGAATATCAATAACTAATGACATGCATCCCCTAGTGCAATTGACACTACCGTAATATGTGATGACATACAACGAAGGCAATTATATTTACACTTCCACATTGCTCTAATTAAATAATGTTTATGTTTGACGATGTCGAAATGTAAATATTATATGTCAGAAAACTGTATCATAATGATGGTCATTAAAGTACTAGTTTTCATTATGATACAGTTTCTCCAACCTATCAGAACTCAAGATGTATGATGTGTGACCAATTAGGTACTTGATTGCTTCGCACTTGAACACAGAATCCAACATGTCGGACATGAATTACATGATTTGAAAGTTGACAATGTGAAAGATATCCGATCAACCATTGTAGTTATAATGGCAAACACAAAGACAAAATCAGCAGGAACCTTTAAGGTAATATGAGAATACTGTCACATATGCAAGAAATGTATGAATCTACGTCCAGAAGATTGCAACACAGCATCCTTCTATATAAATTACCGACATGTAAAGTGCACCGTCCGATATGTTCGCGAATATGAGAAAAGAAAAAGCACTATACCTTAATATCCCCAACTCCAATTTCTGCACAGGGCATTCTTTCTTACAACTTCAGTGACATTGACTGAATGCAGGTGCAGATCGGCAGGCTGTAAACATATGGCATTGCCTGGCAGACAGACCGCATGCGTGGATCAAATAACGTGTAAATCATAGAGAGTCAACTTAGCGCTTTCACTCCGATCACTAAATTCAAGTGACTGAATCTCGACAGATATTTATGAATATTTATGTTCGAACATAACATTAAATAAAATAAAGTTATAATTATCGTCGAACATAAACAGTCGTATGCAACTCGCTTATAATGGTAATTAAGACACTCGTTTGGAAATTATTGGCATTATAGGCTCGTTGCATAATGTACAATTCTCTATTACCCATTTCAATTTATGGTGTAATGCCCAAGCGCTCTAAATTCCTTGGAGTGAACAAATCTGTACTTTTTTTCGTGTGGCTTACTCAGCGGCAAGTGTAGGTCTTTCTAGTTGACGCCCGTGGGCGACCTGCGCGTCGTAATGAGGATGAAGTGATGATGAAAACGTCACATACACCCAGTCCCCGGGCCACGGGAATTAACCACAGGAGGTTAAAATCCCTAATGGTCCGGCCGGGAATCGAACCCGGGACCCTTCGGGCCAAAGCCTAGCACGCTAACCAATTAGCCATGGAGCCGTACAGATCTGTACTGAAAACAGGTTTGTGTTCGACGATGTCGATATGTAAATATTATATGTCAGAAAACTGTATCATAATGCGTGTCATTAAACTACTGAAAATGAAAATCCACAGCCTGCTTCCAGTCTCCGACCGGGTCAGGAATGGAATGAATGAAGCCCCCATCTAGCGGCGAGGATATGAACTGTGCCGGCTGCCGAGGCCTGACGCACTCCTCTGGGGCAATGAGTAAATAAATGACAGATGAAATGAAATGATAGTGGAGAGTGTTGCTGGAATGAAATTTTGGCAGGGAAAACCGGAGTACCCGGAGAAAAACCTGTCTGCCTCCGTTCTGTCCAGCACAGATCTCACATGGAGCGACCGAGATTTGAACCACGGACCCAGCGGTGAGAGGCCGGCGTGCTGCCGCCTAAGCCACGGAGGCTTTTCATTAAACTACTACTTTTCATTATAACATTGTTTTTCCAAGCAATCAGAGCTCAATATTTGCATTCATTAATCAATTAGGTAAGGATAGCGTCTGACACGCACTGAAAATCCAACATGTCGTACATGAATTACATTATTTGAAAGTTGACAATGAGGCCTATAATGGATCAACCATTGACGTTACAATGTATAAACAAACTGGGCAATATTGCAAAAGAAATAGCACTGCACCTTAATATCCGCAACCCCAATTTCTACACATTCGTAAGATTCGCCCGACAGTTTTTGTGAATGCAGCTGTTGACATAAACACACCATAACGTACTAGAGGAAGCAGGCGTATGACATTAGTCCCAGGCTAATTATAATCCAGCTCCCTGTTCAGTAAATCGTTTTCATATGCGATTTTTTCCCGTCAGATATCGTTACTGTTCTATTTGGGACTAAATTGATTTGCCTTCCGTTGACATTGCATACGCATCGAATTTGAAGAATAACTAGTTGATAATACGATACATTTTAATTTTAAAGCGTTTGTAACAGCTTATTTCTTGTTATTTGACGAAAATAACAAAATGATCACACAAAGCACCTGTGCGCTATTTGTTGGTGCTACTTCAGGATAAACAGTGTTTCAAAGGTTTAGGAGCCGTTATTGGATAGAGATCAATTGCTGTGCCCACACAATTCCCAAGGAGAAGAAGTCAACCGACAGAATCTCGACAGATATTTATGAATATTTATGTTAGAACCTATAATTAAGTTATAATTGTCGTCGAACATAAACAGCTGTATGCAACTTGCCTATAATGGTAATTAAGACACTTGTATGGAAACATACTCGTGTCTTAATTATTGCCATTATAGGCTCGTTGCATAATGTACTATTATTCTACGGAACATATTAAATGGATGAGCACATCAATACATTTCAGTATGATGGTGTGACTGTAGTTTAACATGGTAGTACAATGCTATCAACTACTCTAAATTGCAGTGTCTTGTTGCGTTTTATAACTGCACAAGCACGAATTAATGTAACCAAACACAAGACAAATGTAGCGTACCATCATACGGGAAAGTTCAGGCAAGTATTCGACCACACCAATACCGACTTTTCTACTTAGCGAAAGCAAATATCTGTCTCAGCCCACATGCACAGTGTGAGGGAGATTCGATAGTTCTAGTGCTGGACCTCCATATAGAGTTGATATGTCATCTTAACTGCTAGTTTTAACATTCATAAATAATGGAGAATAAGCTGAATTTGAAGATAGTAAGAAGAGTGATGAGAAAATTAGATATTAGGTGTTGTGTTATCGTCAAACCTATATTAGGTCAATCGAAAATATTGTAATAAGACGTATGGCAATACACTGTACATTATGACTAACTCGCACGGGAATATTTATCGCCAGGAGTATGGAGAGTTGCAAGTGACATGCCAGTATAGGAAAAGTGCTGATCTCTCCAAGTTTGACAGAGGTCAAATTCTGTGGAAACGTTTCCAACATCTCTGAAACGGCCTAGCTGGCTGATGGCTCGTGTGAAACTGTTGTGAGGACACATCAAAGGTGATGCAACGTCCCACCACCCAGCCGTGTGTCGACAGCGGCTCATTGACTCCAGAGGTCAGTGGAGTCCAGTGACCAGGGCAACTTTGCGTAAACAACGTCCCACCACCCAGCCGTGTGTCGACAGCGGCTCATTGACTCCAGAGGCCAGTGGAGTCCAGTGACCAGGGCAACGCTGCGTAAGCAACGTCCCACCACCCAGCCGTGTGTCGACAGCGGCTCATTAACTCCAGAGGCCAGTGGAGTCCAGTAACCAGGGCAACGCTGCGTAAAGAACGTCCCACCACCCGGCCGTGTGTCGACAGTGGCTCATTGACTCCAGAGGCCAGTGGAGTCCAGTGACCAGGGTAACGCTGCGTAAACAACGTCCCAACACTCTGCCGTGTGTCGACAGTGGCTCATTGACTCCAGAGGCCAGTGGAGTCCAGTGACCAGGGTAACGCTGCGTAAACAACGTCCCAACACTCTGCCGTGTGTCGACAGTGGCTCATTGACTCCAGAGGCCAGTGGAGTCTAGTGACCAGGGCAACGCTGCGTAAACTACGTCCCAACACTCTGCCGTGTGTCGACAGCGGCTCATTGACTCCAGAGGCCAGTGGAGTCCAGTGACCAGGGCAACGCTGCGTAAACAACGTCCCAACACTCTACCGTGTGTTGACAGCGGCTCATTGACTCCAGAGGCCAGTGGAGTCCACTGACCAGGGCAACGCTGCGTAAACAACGTCCCACCACCCGGCCGTGTGTCGACAGCGGCTCATTGACTCCAGAGGCCAGTGGAGTCCAGTGACAAAGGCAACGCTGCGTAAACAACGTCCCAACACTCTGCCGTGTGTCGACAGCCGCTCATTGACTCCAGTGGCCAGTGGAGTCCAGTGATTAGGGCAACGCTGCGTAAACAACGTCCCACCACCCGGCCGTGTGTCGACAGTGGTTCATTGACTCCAGAGGCCAGTGGAGTCCAGTGACCAGGGTAACGCTGCGTAAGCAACGTCCCAACACTCTGCCGTGTGTCGACAGCGTCTCTTTGACTCCCGAAGCCAGTGGAGTCTAGTGACCAGGACAACGCTGCGTAAACAACGTCCCACCACCCAGCCGTGTGTCGACAGCGGCTCATTGACTCCAGAGGCCAGTGGAGTTTAGTGACCAGGGCAACGCTGCGTAAACAACGTCCCAACACTCTGCCGTGTGTCGACAGCGGCTCATTGACTCCAGAGGCCAATGGATTCCAGTGACCAGGACCCGGTCAGCGAACTGCAAACTTGGCCGTACCCCAATAATGCGTCTACACCATCAAAAGCAGTGCATGGAACAAAAGGATCTACACTGGACCATAAATGATTCAAAAAATACCGTCTCGTCCAATGAATGCAGATTCCTGGTTTATCTCATCGACGGTCGAGCACGCGTGAACCTATTTAGATCAGGAGCTATGACGGCAGTGGTCACTAGAAGAAGTACAATGTTTGGGTGTTGTTTTCAGGTAACACACAAGGATCCTTTATTCCGGTACACCAATCCCTGACAGCTGCTCAGTATCCTGACGGTATTGGGAATCACGTTCATTCATTCATATCAACATTGCTGTCTGCTGATGACAGCCACTTCCAACAGGCCAATCTGATCCCCATCAACCTTTTTTGATTGATAGGTGTATACTTTATGTGTAAACATGTTATGTGAAATCCTTTCTGATAGTCACAGAGGTAACAGTGCAACACTTCCACATTAGGTAGGTAGTCATAATGTAGTGGCTCATCTGAGTCTGCCTTGGTTATATACTGATCTAATTAACAGTTCCATTGTACCATTCCATTTGCTTCCAGAATATTTGATAGCGAAAAAGCTGGTGGAGAGTAAGCAAATACACTGAGTCACTGGTCAGATAATAATATTGATTATCAACAAGATTTCTGAAATAATTTAGAGTATTCTAGTAATTTAGGTCGGTATACTTTTAATGGGGCAGACATCTTCGACCACAGCTTAAGCATTTCACGTAGCTTTTTAAATGGTATCCTCTCTGACAGTGTCACCCTAAAGGTGCACGCAGATGCTGGCCAGTTTATGCTTCATCTGGTAAGCATGCATCTATAGACACACACGTGCAGTTTGTTTATACTGCGGAAAAGAGGCTCCAATGAGCCATCTGAGTTAAGGGAGCGAGCTGAAGAAATACAGTATTCTAGACAGGAGCTGGACTCAAGGTATTAGAAACAATCGCAGACTCATATCGGGATCCTCTGTTCAAAAAACATGTTCCAAGTGAAGGCAATTGCAGGGATAAAGTTAGGACATGAGGTTAAGGGTAACTCGCCCTTTCTTCCTATTTCTCTTAATGACAGTTACACACTTTACCTAAACCACTTCAAGAACACCGGTTGTAAGCCAGGATGAATGCAACGACCAAAATGTCCCTAAATAGCCCCAAAAATAAAGCAAAAAACTTGTTGAACTTTGTTAAAACAAATATGGCATCAAAAGTAAGCTTATCACACGGTTGATGTCAGTATTTATACCACTCCTCTTGGAGGCTGTCTACACTGCACGGTGGGGGCGTGCGATTCTTCGGAGAGGTGCTCACCCATTTGTGCTGTTCCAAGTCATACACGAACAATCACGCTCCTGTTGCACCAAACTAAATAGGTTATTTGCACTAGTCTAGAGGACGCTCTATCGACGGAGTAGGTAACATGAAATCACAATTTAAACAACATTTCGTTTGCGGTGAGAACCAAGACGACGGTTTCCACTGACGCTGCACTTTGTGTGACGTAGCCGATGAGCAGGTTAGCTCCGCCCACAGATTTAATAAAATTAAATTGAGAATATCCTCATAAAAGTGGAGAAAAGGTGCCTGACGACTCTCGTGAGGGGCACCCTGTACAGCTTAGTTATGGTTGGTGGGTCTCTAGATCGGAGCAGGTTGGAGTTGACTTCCTGTGCAGAGTAGGTTTCTTGTAATTGTGAGGTGAATAAAGAGCTAAATCATGTGCCCTACTTCCTTGATTATTCTACCACTCTGTGCCAGGCAATTAAGCAGCTTGGGCACCGAAACTCAAAAAGCATATATTTGAAATGTAACGTCAGTGTTAAGGATATTCCCAAGTGCCATGCGAGAGCCATGACGTTACAAAACTTTCAATCTCCAAACCATTTCACAATATTGATGTTGACGAGATGAGTTAATGCAGCCAGCTCCTCCTCCCTTGGGACATCAAGTAATGAACGTCCTCATCGTCGCATTGTGTACGGCAGTGAGGAGCGCACTTGAGACAGTTAAACACACATACATCAGAGCAGGCTTAAAATGGCTCAGTGCATTTGTAAAACCATGGAATAAATCCTGGATCCTTTAAAATGGATACCGTACTCCTCGGACGACCAGTGGAGGAGTAGGAGGCTAATGTAAAGAGATTTTTCATGCATTAGACAATAGTCTGTCACTTGATGTGGTGCATACACAGTGCTGACCTAAGATTCAAACCAACATAAAATATAAACAAATACCTAAACTCAATATCTAGCAAAGCACAATAAATACATTCCTAATTTTACAGCTAGCATTTATTGATACAGTAATACAAATCACATCAAATTACAAAGAAAAAATAAAGTGTACCATAAAATGGAACAGGTTTTATTTCTAACTTTCAATGTACAAAAAATACAATAACAGTTGAAACTTCCCTCTTTCGTTATTTTTAATAAATTACTCGAATAATTAGTAAAAATAAACATATTTGATAATTTGATACTGACTCATCTTAATCTCCGGGTAAGTATAGGAATCCTGAAAGGATCTGACTCATGCATACAGTAGGCCTTACCTTAACCTCCTAGAACTGTAGAAAAGTAGAAAGTATAACTACAGGTATCTAAGTAATTATAACTATACTACACAATTTTAAATAAGTTTATATTCTGAAACTTGACAGCAGTTAACTAACTCTACTTCTATACACCAACAAATAGAAAAAGTGAACTTAAAAAATTAAGCCTGCCATTAACTAAACAAATCCTCCCATATGCACGTATTCCATATACGTATTAGGCAACGGCGATATCCTCACTCGCAGCGCTCCGTAGGATTGAAGAGAATCATCAAGCGTTCCCTTCCACCTGTGCGATGTTATGTTGGAACGTGGTCGCGGATTTGAATGTTACTATCGCCAAACTATCAGTGCGGCTGTAGAATACCGCCGACACAGTCTCACACATTTGAAATACTGTTCACGGCTCACAAGCTACACTCGCAGTCGAAGTACAGTGAAGTCTCGGATTACGGAGTCGTTCATTAAAACTTAACAAGTTCTCAATAAAGACAAGTCAAACCTGATGAAGGCTGAATAACAGTAAGTTACATAAGATAGATTATATTAGTTGACGACTTCATACGCACACCATTTAATATATTCGCGGAACTAGTGTATCTTCATCCAGCGTTTGAGCAAAGTGGCTTTTCACATATACGACTACAGCAATTGGTGGAAAGACGTACACATGCCATCAACTCTTAAAAGTGGGAATAAATCGAGGAATGAACGCTAGGTTTCCTCAATCAGCATTATTTTCACTTCGTGTTTGATAAGCATCGAAAAGGTTATGTGAAACCGTACACAACCATCAACGGTTTACTTGAGCACACGTTTCAACTTAGACTCCAGCGTCTTCAGGTGGTTCAACCACTTAGAATGATTTATCCACATGGTAAATTGCCCCTGAAAGATGTTAAATAGACAGACTTCTGGAGGATTCTAGATTACGTGCCGAAAGAACACTTGGCATGCGTGTTCACCCATAACTATTGAAGGACTGATCTGTGATATGTCTGGGAAGGAAATGTGACTGGAGACTTATGTGAAGGAGTGCACGACCCTTGATACAGTCTTATGTTTTAAAATGTAATTAATAAAACAAAGAACATGATTCATTTCTTGTATTAGCAATATTTAATAATCCTCTGGTATTGTAAACTTGGATTATAGAAAAATGCAGCGTTAGTCAACGTTGTCGCAATGCATGGACGTATAAGCTAGTAAGGTCTGTCATTATAAACTACTTATTTGTGAATAATATTTTTTGGATTTTCTACACGTTAAATTGTGGTGACTAATACCCCTTCAAAAACACCGTCTCAAATGATGTAATATTTGCCCTTTTTACAGCAAAACCGCCGATTTAAAGATTTCTATTAAACATATATTTTGGTTTCGTAAGTGCTTATTCTATATTGACATAGTCCGCCGAACATACGTAAAAAGGTGCTGATATTATAGCACTGTGGCTAGTATTCTTGGCTGTCAATCCTGACGTCCACGTTCGATTTCCAGCTCTACCAGGGAATGTATAATTCTGGCGTTAGGCTTGGAACAGGGTAAAATCTGCCTCCCGAGGGAGAACTGAGAAGAATTGCCACCTCATTCATCCTAAAAGGGGTTTACCGTCGTTTCCCACTTGTACTCCAGGCAAATACAAGGATGGTACACAGTGTTTGTACGTTACATTGATTGATCTGAGGATGATAGAAAGTGGTAACACACTCTCTTTGGACCACTCAGCTGGGAAGGGTTGTATCTTTGACTAGGCGCGAATTTGAGAAATTTAAATAGAGATAATTGCATGAAAATATTGCACAAGTGGCCCAAGCTCCCGTAGCCTTTCTTGGCTTAAACCTGATGAACGCTGTAAATTTCACTTGCTGATATCCAGCTATCGATTTCTAAATGAAAACACCCCCGCGTACATGTCATCAAAATTTCGTTACTTGTCCTCATTCCATAAGAGAAGCACTCGATCTGGCTCTTCCTTCGTCATCCCCATCAACCACTCATCCATGTTCAACCACTCCTTCGCTGTAGCTGGGTCTCTACTATGGAATTCAACTCCTGCCGATATCAGAAATTCTTTAAGAATAAAGAAATGTCAGGCCGCATGCCGAGATTACCTCTTGAATACTCTTCTGTACAACAATTATCATCATCATCTATTAGACTGTGGTGTGTGAGTGTGTCTGGTGGCAGTTGCACGTTTATTAGATATAGTTCATTGTTTCATTAGACTGTGATGTGTGAGGGTGCATGTGAGTGTGCGTGGTGACGGACTGTTTTAATGGTAGTACTAGTTGTCGGTGGAACTTAAGTAATTTTTCGTTAGTAGAATTTTGGTATTTAATTGTTAGTAGAAGGTTAGTATTTTTGTTAGTAGAATTGCTCTTTACTTCTTCTGAAAGGGAGTAGCAGCCTTTCAGAATAAATCAGTTCTTTACTTGTCTTATAGACGGTTAAGATATTGATAATATAAGCCAACTAATGGCTACACTCCATTCTGATGCACGGCTGAAAGCAACGGGAAAGTACAGCCGTAATGCTATTCCTGATGATATGCACCTCTCTATGCATAATTACATGTGATGATGGCCTACACCCTTGTAAAATTTCACTCCGGAGGTAAACTAGTCTCCCGTTCTGATCTCCGGGTGGGGACTACTCGGGAGGGGGTTAACATCACAGAAGTCACTAAGAGGAAATCTGACATTCTACGGATTGGAGCGTGGAATGTTAGAAGTCTGCTAGGAGATGGAAGGTTAGATATCTTAGAAAGGGAAATGGATAGGTTGAGGTTGGATTTGGTTGGGATTAGTGAAATGCGTTGGCAGGAAGAACACGACTTTTGGTCAGGTGACTATAGGGTCATTAGCACTAAATCAAACAATGGCCAAGCAGGGGTTGGTCTCATATTGAGTAGGAAACTTGGACAGCGGGTGGAATATTATGAGCAATATAGTGAACGGATTATTGTAGCAAAAATCAATACTAAACCTACGTGTAGGGGCCGATAACCATGATGTTAGGCCCCTTAAAACAACAATTATCATCATCATAAACTTACGTGCACCACAGTGGTACAAGTCTATATGCCTACCAGTCAAGCTGATGATGAAGATGTTGAAATGGTCTAAGAAGAAATAGATGAAATTCTGAGGTATATCAAGGGCGATGAAAAAGTTATAGTAATGGGAGATTGGAATGCTGTGGTAGGAAAAGGCAGAGAAGGGAAGATAGTAGGAGATTTCGGATTTGGTGCAAGGAATGATCGAGGAAGCAGGCTGATGGAATTCTGCACCGAGCTTGAGTTGGTCATAGCTAAAAGCGTATTCAATAACCGCAATAGAAGAATATACACATGGATGAGACCAGGAGATACAGGGCGTTACCAAATCGAATTCATTATGGTCAAGCAGAGGTTTCGAAACCAGATGTTGGATTGCAAATCATATCCTGGTGCTGTCATAAACTCTGACCACAATCTGGTTGTTATGAAATGCAGATTGATGTTGAAGAAACTGAAGAAAAGCCAAAAGCCAAAAAGGTTGGCAATAGATAGACTGAAAGTGAAGGATGTAAACGAAAGATTCAAGAAGAGTATAAAGGAAGGACTAATGAAAAACCATAAACCATCTTCAATTGCAGACGAATGGGCAATTTTGAAGAATGAGATAACAAAATCCGCAGAAGAAAACATTGGTAGGAAAGAAAGAATAGGTAAAAACCGTGGATCACTGAGGGTATACTAGAATTGATGGACGAAAGGAGGAAACACAAGAATGTAAGAGATGAAAAAGGGAAGGCAGAATACAGACGTCTGAGGAATGAGGTTAACAAGAAGTGCAAGGAAGCGAAATAAGAATGGTTGAAAGAGAAATGTGCAGGTATAGAAAATTGTCCGAAATTAGGAAAAGTAGATACAGCTTATCGAAGGATTAAGAATACTTTTGGGGAAAAGAAGACTAAGTGCTGCAATATTAAGGACTCAAATGGAAAGCCTCTAACAGATAGGGAAGAAGAGGTTGAGAGATGGAAAGCTTATATAGAGTGTTTGTATAATGTTAAGGAGATTGAGAATCATGTAATGGAAATGGAGGAGGAAATTGATGAGGATGAAAGAGGAGATTTAATATTGAGATCAGAATTTGACAGAGCATTGGAGGACTTAAGCAGGAACAAGGCACTAGGCATAGATGATATGCCGATTGAGTTGCTACGCTGCATAGGAGATGAAGGTCAGATCAGGTTATTTCTCTTGGTGTGTAGGATTTATGAGACAGGTGCGGTACCCCCTGATTTCATGAAGAATGTTATTATCCCTTTACCAAAGAAAGTGGGAGCTGACAGATGACCGTACAATCAGCTTGATTACTCATGCTTCAAAAATCCTGTCTAGAAAAATTTACAAGAGGAAGGAAAGCCAGAGAGAAACGGAGTTGGGTGAAGACCAGTTTGGTTTCAGGAGAAATGTAGGAACAAGGGAAGCTGTACTAAGTCTTAGGCTGAGTTTGGAAGGTAGAATAAGGAAAAATAAGAGAACGTGCATGGCATTTGTAGACTTAGAAAAGGCTTTTGATAACGTTGATTGGACTAAATTGTTTGATATTTTGAAATCTATTGGAATAAAGTACAGGGATAGGAGGGCGATATACAATCTATACAGAAAGCAGACAGCAGTCATTCGAGCTGAAGGACATGAGAGAGAAGCTGGTATTCAGAAAGGTGTAAGGCAAGGCTGCAACTTATCACCCATACTTTTCAATCTTTACATTGAACAAGCAATGAAGGAAATTGGGGAACAATTTAAAGTGGGAGTGAAGATTCAAGGAGAAATAATTTCAACTCTGAGATTTGCTGATGACATCGTCATAGTGGCCGAAACGCCTGAGGATTTGAATGAGTTTTTGAATGGTATGGCCTCCGTCTTACGGAATACATGATGAAAATTAATAAATGTAAAACAAAAATACTGGAATGCAGCCGAAATAAATCAGAAACCTCTATGGACATCAAATTGGCAGGTGAAAAGCTGAAGGAAGTAGGAGACTTCTGTTACTTAGGAAGCAGAATAACCAGTGATGGGCGAAGCAAAGAGGATATAAAAAGTAGGTTGGCTCAGGCAAGGAAAGCCTTTCTACAAAAAAGTAATCTGTTGACATCGAATACAGATTTAGGTATTAGGAAGTCATTTTTGAAAGCCTTTGTCTGGAGCGTGGCGCTCTATGGAAGTGAAACTTGAACTATTGGTGCAGCAGAGAAAAAAGGAGAATTGAAGCATTTGAAATGTGGTGTTACAGGAGAATGATGACGATCAGATGGGTAGATAGGGTTACAAACGAAGAGGTATTAGGACAAGTGGGAGCGGAGAGATGTTTCTGGCGACTGCTAATGAATAGAAGAGATAGGTTAGTAGGACACATACTAAGATACCCAGGAATAGCCAGCTTAGTTATGGAAGGAAGGGTTGAGGTCAAGAATTGTAGGGGTAGACCTAAGTTAGAATATGTTAAAGAGATTGCTTCGGATGTAGGGTGTGGTAGCTATGTAGAGATGAAACGATTAGCTCAAGACAGGGAGGCGTGGAGATCTGCATCAAACCAGTCAAAAGACTGAAGACTCAAACGAACTGCTGATTGCCCCATGTGAATGGTGATGGATGATAGGACGTATGCCTGAGTCAGGATTATATCTAGGATATTATAGAAAGGTGTGGGACATTGTGATTATTGTTATAAGTATTATTATTATCATTATTCAAGTGCCTTTTTATTAATATTAGTATTAGGAAAATTAATTTACTCCTTATTTATCATCATAATAATTTTCTGTATTTCCAAAATTGCCTCATATGTACTGGTAGCATATTGCGTGGTTAAGTGTAAGAGAGTCCTAACTTCGCCATTACTGAACACATAAAATAAATAAGACTGCCGTAGAACAATAGTGTGATAAGTAGTATAATATTTGGAGTTGAGCTTCTATACAGAGAATGTATTTACTGTACATGCCGATATACCACACCATCATACACCATGCTATATTTTCAAATCAATTACAAAGGCTTGTTGCTCCACCCTTGAGCACATGGACAAGGCGACGAGTCGCGTACAACGACTAAAGATTAAGGTTAAGTTCCTTTTGAGACGCAAGTCGCGCATTATTGTTGTTCTTAAACAAGCCAGTTCACACTGAAGAACTAGGTTCAGACAAATACGCCAGCAATCTTATAGGCAGTGTACTTGTTATCAGCCTGACTGTGTGGTGCTTGCCCATTGTGGCTATGGTTACAGCATGGATTCCTGGCGGGGATGGTTCATACTTGGGAGAGGCTTCAATAGAACACCTCATGTCCTGGATTAGGACATACCCTCTTCCCGTTACCCGTAATGCAATGGCATCTAGAAGGTGCCTTAGCTTTATATTATTATTATTATTATTATTATTATTATTATTATTATTATTATCATCTCGTGCTATGATTGGTGATTTATATGAACTTCATATTTTGTTCAAAAATACAGAATTTTTCTGGGGGGAATGACCTTACCAAAAATTTTTAAAACCACACTTTTCAAATGTTATTTTACAATACTTCTTGTCAAACAGGAGTTAAGGGTCCTTAGTTCATGTAAATAATGAATATGCAACGACATCTCAAGACTTCTAACAGGGAGCTCAGTATTTCGAACTTTATTTTAAACGAAGTGTATGGACTACCAGGCATCTCCTTTATTAAGTGCTGAATACATTTCTGTATTTAGAACAAGACGACATCAATTGCCCCGGTTGAGCAACTTGGCAAGCTACTTCTTATGAAGACATTATTTTGGTGTTAATCAATTTCATCATTAGGAATCGTTTATGAAAACATGACTAGGCAATTTGCACAAGAAAAAAGGGAAGGAAGGGGATCTTTTTGAAGTCACGTAGAGAGAAACATACATATGTACAGTCATGCCATTTAATTTTTCTTGCTAGGTCCACAAGTTTTGTGATGTGACAGGCTGGTATAATATGTGAAGATAGGCAAAGTTGGATCTTCATGTAACTACTTGTAGTTGTTGGACAGAGGCATATCCGCACATGGTTATTATTGTTTTGTTTCATTTTGAGTCTTAAATGCCTTGGTCGCAAACCCACTGCCCAGGTATGTGTGCCAGTGCGTAACATAATGGTCTTGATGTTTCTTTTTAGAAATTTAACTAAATACAGAAATGCAGACAAATTTGAATCAGATTGAAATAAAATTACGATGTATATATTATGCGCCGGCCCCGTGGTGCTGGGGTAGAGCAGCTGCCTCTCGCCCAGACTGGGTGCACTCAGCCTCGTGAAGACAATTGAGTAGCTGTCTGACAGTGAGGCAGCGCCCCGCTAACGAAAAACAAAATTAACGGCTGAGGGGACCCGATGCGTTGATCACGCGTCACCCCAAATATCTGCAGCCAAATGGCTGGGAAGCGGTCGCCCTTCATAGGTTGTAGTGCCAGGGGTTATATATATATTACACTAGCAACCTGGCCCGGCTTCACCCGGGTACAGTTATGAATGCATTACGTGATAACCTCTTTTTTTCGATGTCAATGAACTACTGTACGACCTATATCCGTTTCATGTCTCGGCATGATAGGTTAAAATCACTGACTGGATTGTTAATTATATTATCATGGAGATGCATGCGCAACGAATTCTTGTCAGACCTAATTTAAGAATGGCAACCACGATTCTCTGAAGTCTTAACCACAGAACACTATAGTTCTTATCCTTAACTCAATACGACTCAATGGTTTGGTGCTGGCTGTATCTGGGGTAATAAGTTCGCCCGCTAGTTAGCCTGTAACAGGGGTGATAGACTCGCCCTTAGCTAGCTCGTAAACTGTCGCCTCAGTATTTGAATGGACATGGTTGGAGGAAATTAAAACGTAAAAGCACTTATAGTGGGCGATGTATTAATGATAGAGATATGCCCTCCCGGACTTTTTTGTAGAACTATTCATGCTGAAAATTCATACACTCATAGTATTTTGATATTTTTAACGGTTTGCCCAGCGTAAGTTTACCAAGCGCTCGGACTTCAGTTTTTTTTTCGACGTTTTCACTGAAATCGTTACTGCTTGGCTTCCTTTGATCATAAATAAATTATTTTGTACAGAAATCATCCTCGAGATATCCTTAACAGAATGATGCAAACCGCATCAAAATCCATCCAGAGGTTCTCGAGATTTCCCGTGAGATCCAAGAATCAGGGACTTTGTTTTATACAAGTAGAGATTATATTACCCATCATTTCTACTTGTTCTTCTGTTTTATTCCCTGTTGTTCTAGCTATTCAGCAGAAATAAAATAGCGTGATATATCCAAAAATAAAATCAAGAACTCTTTACTAAGCAGAGCTCTACTTTCACTTCACCTTTTACATTGAATTTCTAGGATTATCTAATTCATTTTCGTGCAGATGGGAGAAATAGACACAGTGAGTAAACTCAAGCTGCTCTTGGAAACTGGTGCTGCATCCGTAAGGATGAAATGAAAAATTTAATATACATCGGAATTTTTCTAAGACATTGGAGCGTAGGTACACGAACTCCACATTCATGCTTTTATACAGCACTCGTCTCCTTTCATACTGAATGAATGAAATGAAATCAGGGAGAGCACCAACGGGTTCCAATGTATGCGCAGTAAATTCACAAGGATAAGAAGACGTATTCTAAAATATTGCGTGATGCCTTTCTTCACAATGGCTCCATTGAAACGAGGAACTTAAGCTATAGAATTGAATATTCACAATTAAATTTTACCTGTTGTTAGCACATACCAATAAAGTCTGTGTATTTTGTATTAATTAGATAAGTAAGAAATTAACATAACGGTACTAATTAGAGTTCGAAAAGGAATTTCACACTGATAAGTTATAATGGCAAAAATTAACAAAAGTAATTCTGGATAAACGAATGATCTGTGTATGAATAATGCTCGGAAGCGTTGTTGAACTTCTTCTTCTTCTTCTTCTTCTTCTTCTTCTTCCTCATCTTCGGTGGGCGAATGGTTAGCTGATCATGCGCCTTTGAATGCATATTTCTACGAAAGTGTGGTCTACTCTAGACTAGTGTTGCAAACTTCTAAAGTAGGGTAACATAAGTACCGAATTGTTGCAGAGAAGTGCAATGATTTCCACTAAGGACATAATCGTGTGAATACTTATAAATTTAGAAGAACCACAATCACAAACCATTACTTGCCAAGTCATATAGGCTACCACAGTGAATGGGGTTATGATGGTGACCTCTTAAAGCATTCATACAGCTTAATCTATAACTCATGCTCCAATGAAGCAATACTCACTCTAGGTCCTAAAATGGGAGTGTCATATTAAGAACCCATGCTGATCAAGCACCAACTTCATCATATTGTTTGGTACTCACAGCCGCCAACTTGAATTCAATATTTAGGGCCCTAATAACGAAAATTAGCAGTAAGGTAGAACCGTAAATGTAGACTCATATGCCCAAGCCAAAACATTAGTGACTATACATTAAAGATGAAAGATGGGAGTACCTTTAAATCATGACAATAAATAACTTCATGGGTTCTGCATCACTCCCCTTATTTCGCACTTATGGTATCAGTCCCTCTCCAGTGCTTCAATCCCTATCTCTTCCCTCCTCTGGACATGCACTTGCAAACAGCACAACACTCACCCCCACGCGGTGCAGTTGATCAGCTGTAGACCACTAAACTCGTGCTTTCTACAACAGCTTAGATTTGAATCCCGGTATCAACGATATTTTTATTCCCAATTCAGTAACCCATGACTATCGCCAAGCAACGGATCCTTCCAAGCTTGGCCGAACTAAATTCGATGATGAATACTTCGATTCTGATATAGAATATTATTCACGTACGTTGATAGAGAAAGTGATCTAGACCAGTGTTGCAAAATTCTGAAGTAGGGTAAAAACACTACCGAATTGTTACAGAGGCAATTTGAGCATTCGTGAGGCAGGGATTTGTTGTGACATTCCGTCTATGGCTGCTCAGAAATAGATACAGTGGACTTTGGACAGCTAGCGGGCACTGGTTTAAGGCGGCCTTCTGCTAGGAAGAAGAAAAGAAATCACTTGAATTTTTATCACAAAGCCGTTTATACTAGGTGGAGCTCATACAGGTGACCATTTATCCCGGATGGTCATACACGGTCGGTAAACGATTAGAGTAGCAGAAAAGCTCCCGCCAAAGAGCCTGTCTCCGATGTCTTCTCATTAATCGTGTTGCACCCCAATTGGGATCATGTGGTTTTTTTTTGACGAACCCTTTCAATTTGGTGGAGGTTTATTGTTAATCCAACACCCAAAAAGTTGAAAAGAAATAATGCGTAGAATAGTACCCGAAACGTGGTTTCCTTCTTAACAGGCAGAGTTTTCTCGAAGCTAATTGACACGACACAAACACGATTAATATTTCAAAGCCATTCCCCGGTGCCAAAGATAACCTACGCACTCATTACAAGTAATCGGAGCCAAAATGAAAAGTCCGGCAGTAGGATCCGGTCATGCAATACATTAACGGTGTAAAGTAATAGCCCAAACCAGTATTCAAACCCAGAAACTCCTGGTTTATTACCAAGTACCATTGCCTACCTAACTCTGGCATGTCCCTCAGTTACCTTTTCGGTAGTTCCTCTTCCATTTCATTGTATTCCATTTTATTTTCCGTTATTATGTTATGCAGTTGGTTGCATTACGTACTGACAGTCGCATTTCGCTAGGAACTTGTTATTTTACAATAAACGAGTTGCGTCAACATGTTTGTAGCTCTACAGCCCCATCCGAGTACGATGACCCCGAACTTGACTTCAAAATTTTGCATGGGTCGATTTCTGCTTCATCATCTGTACATTTAACACATCGTAATATCGTGGATGATATTAAATAATAAATAAGAACTATTTATTAACATTGCAGCTAATTAAATGTTTAATTAAGGATTATTATCATCATCATCGCTATTAAGCAACCAATCAGATCCATGTTCTGAAAGGGGACGCTACATTGAGTATTGACGAGGGGAAGGAGAGAAGAAAATCAAGGCTCTTAACAATTACGAATTCATCAGAAGAGGACGTGTCAACCAAATACTCGACAATCAAACAAAGCTGATAGAAATTACTATATATTTGAAGAAGACGAATACGACTCGCAATTAGTAACGAGAACGAAAACACTTAGTTTGTGCATATATATCAAGTCGACATACAAGTAGATTTAAAATTTATTGAAATTAATCTACATATTTCTACCTTGTCGAAAATACTGAAGTTGAGGGATGAATTTACAACTGAAACTACAGAAGAAGTAATGACGAACTAAGATGTTAATGGGAACAGAAATATGATGACAACGAGAGTATTCGAAATGACCAGTGCCATTAAGAGAGAAAGGGTATCCCGTCTCACACCAGAAGATTGCCTAGCAGGAAGGACGGCCACACGAAGATGTTAGAGATCGAATCCCGTACCTGACAGCATGGAGACTTCTGTTGGAGACCGTAGAAGCCCACAAGACATCATGGAGTTTCAAGCTATCAGGAACAATCCGTTTCTGAGGGATAGCAATGAAAGCCCACTTCTAGTCATCTATAACGCCACACAAGGTAGTCGCATGACCAACGATATATCCCATTTTGTAGAACTGTAGAAACTTTTGAGAATATCCGACAACTTTTTATTAATGCAAATTTTCTACGTTTTTCATAATATTGTTATAGTTTTCGATGTTATATATTCATAACTAGGTCATGAGGATGTTAATTCTCAATTTTAGTCGACTTTGAAAATTTAGAATTGTAATTTAATTTTTTGGAATTTTGCGACTTTTGAAATTTGAATGAGGAGATTTTACGGTTTAGTTCAGAATATTTTTTATGGTCAAGTTTAGATCACATTTTGTCAGTCTTTGACAACGATGATAATATTGGAATTTTGTTCCAAGAATATTATACAGAGGTAGATTTTAGAAAATGCGATTCTTATTTGGAAGATCCATGTAAAGTCACGATCTGATAACTTATTAGATAGATTTGGTTATAAATATTTGGTGACATAATTAACAAGCATAACGTATAAAAGTGTATGAGAAATATATAAAAGAAAGAATTTATAAGAGACTGTGATATGAAGTTAGTAAATACGAATTACAGCGTATTTTTGAAATGATAAGATTTTGAAGAAAGATTTCAAAGAAATATCACAGCTAATAGAAAGCGTTATGGAAATGTGAGTGATATAAAATAAATAATATTGTTATTAGACGACTAGTATTTTATTGTATTACCTGTTAATCATTGATAGAACCAGTATTTTTATTACATATTTTTATTAAGGATGTTGAAACTACGAAAAGAATTTGTTAACGAGAAGTGAGTTAAGAATAATATGTTATTGGAAGAAACTGTGAAGTATCTCTAAGAGAGAGAGAGATTTATTTATTCCCGTGATGACGGAGGTATTTGTTGTATGACAATGAGCACTGCGAAGCCATTGGTCAATTGTTGAAGGAATGTCTGTAGTGAAATACTTGCGCATATGTTGGAAAATAGGATGTTTTAAGAAGAAGCAGTATTGTTGATATGTATTAATATGTGAAGTTATTGCAATAGTCACATAGAGTTGAAACTCCTTGAAAGCATTAGGACAGCGAATCCTAGATGAAGTTGTATCTGAAAGAAATTATAGGATCAATGGATCTTTGTTGAAACTGAGAGTAAACTGAGCTCTATTTAAATGGTCCTTAACACTGGAGTGGTCGCGCGGATTACTATTTTAATCCAGGGGTACATTTTATGCTGCAACTAAGGATTGGCCACACTTATGACCTTGAGCGGTCATCTACCTTCCGGTCACATACCCGCACTGCTGTCAGTCAATTGGCAGCGCTCAAAGCAAACGCATCGATTTTTGGTAGAATTTTAAAATTGTTTGGATTACAATAGTAATCCGCGGGACTATTTACGTTACTTTTTCTGTTTCTGAAGTAGTTTCTTGTTTTTGTGTTTTTAGTGCTTTTTATTTATATTTTCATTAAGACTAAGTGGCAATTAATACATTGATCCCCCCCAGGGGCTCACATCTAGTGGGACGTGGGTTGGCGACCACGGGGCCCAAGCTGAATCCGCCATTGCTTCCACTTACGTGTGCCGGGCTCCTCTCCGTCTTCTTTCCTGTCGACCTCACCTGGTCAACTCTTGTTCTCTTCCGACCCCGATGGTATTAGGATATCCGAGGCCTAGGGAGTCTCTTCCTTTCCCGCCTTAATTGGCCCTTGTCTCATTTTTTCTGATACCCTCCCTCTGCGAGGGGTCAGCCTTCTTTTTCTTTTCATGTTATCTCCTGCCTTCTGCTCAAGGCCCTCAAGGAGTCAGGGTGTATGTAGCCCCACCATTTCTGGTGCATCCTACATAATGCTACACCGTCAGGGACTCACGGCTGGTGAGTTCGGGAGTTGGCGACCCCGAGGATTCCTGAGCTGGGTCCGGTTTTCCCCCTTTTATCCATTACCTGTGGGACGGACCCCTCTCCTCTTTCACTTTCCTATCTGCCTTTCATGGCTCTCCTTCCTTCCAAGTCCCTCTACCCGCATTCTTCGAGGGTTGTGGGCATTTCTTTTCCTCCTGTCCTTTATTTGCCTCATCTCATTTTTCACTATCACCCAAACCATTAGGGGCCAATAACCTAGATGTTAGGCCCCTCAAAACAACAATTATCATCATCATTTTCGTCATTATCAATACATTGATTGTGTTTGTTACTCTTATCCTAAATATTACTATATGAAAAAACATGATTTGTATCAGTATTTTTTATTTTTTCAAAATATTCAACTACATAGGACACATATGTAAATACAAGCTTAACTTTGTATTTTTGTTATATATAAAATTATAATCTTGAATAGCATTATTGTTTATCCCAAAATTGTGTCTCATATAAACCCTTAGCCCTAATAAATAATAATAAATTAAAAATAAATAAGAAATAGTATTAAAAATATCTATTTTAAAATGGATTAAAATAGTAATCCGCACGACCACTAATGTTACTAAATTTCGCGCGACTACTGCTCAGATATTGAATTTACGGTAATTATTCAACGAATTGGAAGATTGTATTTTTATTAAGTATTTTTATTTTAATGACAGACCAGTTGTAGGAGGTCTATGAACTATGTCTTTACTTAATTGTATGGAATATAGAATCCCGAATTGTAACAGTTTCCACGAATAAGACGTAGTATGGTGAATGATAATTTTCTCAGGTCCGTTTAAATGTGAGTGAAGTAATTAGGAAGAAAATGTATGTCTATATTGTCTATAAAGAAGGCAGTTAGCCCGTTGTAAATATTATATTTTAAATTTAGTAGCTGTCGCCTCCGTAGCGTAGCGGTCAGCATGGTTAGCTGCCGTCCCCGGAGGTCCTGAGTTCGATTCCCGGCTCTGCCACGAAATTTGAAAAGTGGTATGAGGACTGGAACGGGGTCTACTCAGGCTCGGGTAGCCCAAATGTGTAGAGGGGGTTCGATTCCCACCTCGGCCATCCTCGAAGTGGTTTTCCGTGGTTTCCCACTTCTTTCTCGGGCAAATGCGGGGATGGTTCCTACTGTAAGGCCACGGCTGCCTCCTTCCCAGTTCCTTGCCTAACCGTCCCACTCTTTCCATCCCTTCATCAGCCCCCTCTTAGCTTTGCAGGTGAGGCCGCCTGGGCGTAGTGCTGGTCACACACCCCAGTTGTATCCCTGACTCAGAGTCTCAAGCTCCAGGACACTGCCCTCAGTGGCGGTAGAGGTGGGATCCCTCGCTTAGTCTGTGGGAAAAGCCAACCCTGGAGGGTAAAACGATAGCGAAAAAAATAATTTAGTAGTTGCTGAACTACAGTGCCGATATTTGTGTTGTATATAAATAATATTTAGAATTTAAAGAAAGATTTACAGTTATATTTATGCGTATTGTAATTTTTAATTTTTAATTTAAATTTGAGTAGAGATTTTTTATTGCTCCTATGAGAAGGATTTAAGTGATAGGAGACGGGAGATAAATTGTATAGAGTAATGAATAGTTTTTGTAACGACGGAGATCTACGTCAGGGGTAAACTCATTTTATTTTGGGGATATATTTTTTAACTTATAACTGTATAAAACTCCCGTTACCTAGGGCACAGCAGTTGTTTGCTGCGATTTAATTCATTATTTTATTTGAGCTTATGAAAGCTTCCATAAATAATTTTATCGGTTTCTAGAAGAAACAAATAAATGTTTAATGTAACAGAGTAATGACATTTCGTCATTTGATTTAATTGAACGTTAATAATGCATATTATGGATGCAAGTGTTAGGAAACGTGTATTTGGTAATGTCAATAAATATGGCAGGCACGTTTTTACGATTCCCTGATCTTTTATAGAAATTTGGCATTGTCTTTGTAGTTAAATGGTAGTGGAATGTGCCGTAGGGTGGAAGTTCCCGAGGGACCTGATCCGCATCCTTACGCCCGAGATTTTCATGCATTCTCGTCTTTCATGAGTAGATAGAGAACCCTACTGTTGTTTCTAGCCGGGACTTCAAGATGCTACAATCTATTATTTTTGCAGCCTTGGATTTTGGTGGATCATCCAGATATAAGGGTACAGTACGGTGTTCAGCCATTGTGTGGCTCTAAACATGACGTACAGTCCGTACTGTATCGTCTCATCACACACGTGGAATCGTCATATGCAAAATCATTTTTTGAGAACTGTATCTTGAGCTTAACAATATTAATGTTACTCCAAATCAATTGTGCGGACATCCAAGATCAAATTGGATATCCTTCACGTTCTACTACAATTACCACTTGAAATTTTGTAGGCTGTCACATGGATACTTCATTTATTCATTTATTTATTTATTTGTTGACGGTACACAACAGGGCTCAGTGTGCGCCCCATTAACATTTCACCTACACAGTAAAATACACTTCCTGATATCTGATATCTCTACATTAAGTATTAATATCTAAATGTAATTATTAAAACTAGTAAGTTCACACAGATAGAAATGCAAGTAGTGGTTTCGTAGGGGTTCTATATCCACCTCCACCTCCCCACCTCACAAGATGGCGGCGGCGCGATATCTCTCGAACGCATGGTCGGATTTTGACGAATGAGGTGTCATTGATCTCGGGCTGACACCCCCTTTCCAATGGACAACATATTTCAACTCTAAAAATAAAATCTACCCTACTAGGGGGTGAAATTGTATTTTTTAGAGAATCTCTCTTTCCAATTGCAACATGTGAGAGTTTGAATGCCGATATGGATTTAAACGTTGTTCTACATAAAGTGCATGTGTTCGGTGGATAGCCACTATGAATTAACATGCTTGTTTTGTTTTTACGCATGCCCACTCATGGCTTTTGTAAGAGGGTGGGGGAGTGGATCCCTGTGGATGGGTTATTGTTGACAGGTCCTTGCGGACGAGTCCTTGTGGACAGGTCCTTGTGGACGAGTCCTTGTGGACAAGTCCTTGTGGACGAGTCCTTGTCCCTTTGGACTGATCCCTTTGGACGGGTCCCTTTGGCCTGGTTCCTACGGAATATCCCATGAATTTATTTAAATTATGTCAAAGGGCCTAACTACATTTGTGTGTGTTGAATTGACGTTGTTCACCACTACTATAATGGGATAACGATATGAAAGGAAAGTGACGAAATACATGTGAACATACAAGGGATCTAACTTGGTGGATGGATGTGTTCTAACGAGTCATTTGTAGTTGAAAGAGAATAATACATGTTCTTAAGATGTTAAAACTGAGGAGATGGTATGTGCAGTAAGACGTCTTGTTATATTTCCTGTGTCATATTACAGACATGGCAGAGAGCGCACAGATCTCTTGCTATTACTAACGCTGCAGTAATTTGAAACCGCAAGTGTTCATTAAGACAATGGGTGATGATCATGCAAAGTTAGCAGTTATTGGATATTACACAGGTGTTCCTTCCGGTGACATGTTGCTGACATGGCAGAGAGCGCACACTGCTGTTGCTATGACTGACGCTGCAGAAATTTGAAACCTCAGGTGTTGATCAAGACAATGGTTGATGATTATGCAAAGTCAGCAGTCATTGGATACCACACAGGTGTTCCTAGTGTGCTTTGGACTCTCAGCTCTATTGGAAAAGGAATTGCAATGATCTGCAAAAAACTGCTGACACGAGCGATGAGAGTTTATAAAAGAGGGGTGTCATATATCTCCCTACTGACAGTCTTTATTACTCGCTTTGAGTGAACAGTGCTCTATTACTGCTCAAGAGTTGTAAAAAAAGCCGTTTTGGTAGAAAATCATTAAATTATTTTGCAAGGTAAGTACTTATTATTAATGGATTGTAGTCTTTTTTTACTAATTGATGTTGAAGTTAATGATTGGAATGTATTTATTGATTGATTGATTGATTAATTTGTTTACAGATAATTGGGTACCTGTAGGTTACCAGATTCCTACAATCTGTTCATTCAGTGGCAGCAGTTGATCAATTATAAAAAGGTAAGTGCCCCTCTAATAACATTTAAACAGCTAGAGTATTATTTTCCAATGTTCACCACTACATGTCAGTGAAAATGGTATATTTAGCAGTAAAAAGTTGGAACTACTTGACCATGATGTGTAAAGCTAAATTTGTAGGTTAGATTTTGATTACCACTCTATTAAGTTCGAATGTTCATTGCTAGGTGTCAGTGACAGAGGGAATATTTAAAGTCTTAACCTCAGTTCACTTAACTTTACCTAACTTAACCTTGTCATGTGACATGTTTTACAAGTTTAAACTTGTTTTAAGACTGACTATGACGTCACACTTAGGTCACTTAACTGGCGATCGCTGGTTTCCAATATGTGACATGTTCTACAAGTTTAGACTTGTTTTAAGACTGGCTATGACGTCACACTTAGCTCACTTAACTGGTGATCGCTGGTTTCTATCACGTGACATGTTCTACAAGTTTAGACTTGCTTTAAGATTGGTTATGACGTCGCACTTAGCTCACTTAACTGGCGATCACTGGTTTCTCCCACTCTATCAAGTTCCAATGTTCACCGCTAGGTGTCAGTGACAGTTAGAACTACATGAAGTTAGACTTGCTAGGAGTTCACAGATGATCGATTTAAATACCCTGCTATAACCATTGACTGGAATGTAATTAAACTATTTATATTGTACTTTTGTTTATCATTTATTAACATTTATGATTTCTTCCTTTTATAGGTAATTTCGAAAGGGATCATCATGTTCATGTGTGGTGACTGTAAGAAACAGTTCTCAAGACCTGACAGCCTTCAACGACACGCAAATGTTAAACATGACATTAAAATGTTTGTGTGCAGTCATTGTGCTACCACATTTAACAGACAAGATAATCTTGCACGTCATGTAAATTTAATGCATGTTAGTTCAGCACCATTTTCATGTTCAGTTTGTGAACTTGGTTTTTCTGCTGTAAAGCGATATCAATCCCACATGGTTGAAGTGCATGGTGAACAACAAGAATTAAAAACTGTAAAACCAACAACTAGCACGGAACCTTTAAATGAATGTGATGCTCAAAAGCGTAAACGTTCTCAAGATTGTGAAAATAGTTGTGCAACAAAAAGAAAGAAGAATGGTGAACCTTCGATAACACATTGTGATGTATATAATATTGATATACCTTAATCAATCATTCATGGACATTTACGCAGTATTAATCATAAAAATAACGCTTGCCATGAAAGAAATTCTGGAAATGTTCAACTAATTGGTAGTGCATTTAAAAGTCGAATTGCTAGTTATAGACTTTATAGTAAAGAAAAAACTCAAAGTATTGAATCATTTTTAAAAAATGTTCAACCTACTGTGTTTGGCTTAGTAGAAAATGTTTTATTAGAGCATAAAACAATTAAAATTAATTTTGAACTTTTTGGACTCTATGTAAAAACTGGGAGCGAAGGTGAAATTACGGATATCAAATCTTTTAATACAAAAAACATAATTGTTAGCGAATCAACTAATATTAGTGATATATACCAAAATATTTCAAGTGCTATCATTGCGAAGAGTGAAGAGTTCCAGGAATGAGAGTCAGGCTGGGCGTTGGTTGAAGTACTTTATTTAGAAACCAACCTGAATAAATACAACCCCCTTCGAGCATCATCATACATTGATTTGCCAGGATGGATTAAACGAAAGAAAGCTGTTGTGAACGTTTTGAATAATGATGACGCATGTTTTGCGTGGGCTGTAACTTCAGCTCTCCATCCAGCAGTGGAGAATATGGATAGATCATCATCTTATCCTCACTATTCTTCAGTGTTAGATTTAAAAGAAATAGAATTTCCTATGGCGATAAAAGACATTCAACGTTTTGAAGAGCTGAACAATGTAAGTATTAATGTTTATGGAATTGAAAATAAGAGTATAGTTGGTCCTCTATATTATACTCAGGAAAAAGAGGATGCTCACGTAAATTTACTATACATAACCGATGGTGAAAATGCTCACTATTGTTGGATAAAACATTTATGTAGACTTGTTGGTAGTCAACTATCAAAATACAAAGGTAAGAAGTGGTTGTGTGAAGGCTGTTTGCTCTATTTTACAAAAGAGGATCAACTAACTCAACATCAAAAATGGGGGTGTAATCATGTTCGTACGGTATTACCGACTCCTAAAAATAACATTCTAAAATTTAAGGATTATGAGAAACAGCTTCGAGTACCATTTGTTATATATGCTGACTTAGAGGCTTTGCTAAAACCATTTAATACATGTTCATCGAATCCAGCCCAACCTTTCACCAACACTACTCACATTCATGAACCTTTTAGCTTTGCATATTATATTAAATGTAGTTATGATGACTCTTTAAATAAGTTTGAGCTCTATAGAGGACCTGATGCACCTAAAGTTTTTATGGAAAGGCTTGAGAAAGATGCCGTCCGTATATCCTCTATTTTAAATACGATCATTCCAATGGAGCCACTAACTTCATTAGAGCAAATGAATTTTGAAACTGAAACTAATTGTTTTATATGTGGTGAATGTTTATATACAGACAGGGTTCGCGATCATGACCATTTAACAGGAAAATATCGTGGTGCGGCTCACCAAGAATGTAATTTAAATTATGGAGTAAATAAATTCATTCCGGTCATTCTACACAATGGTAGCAAATACGATAACCACTTTATCGTTAAAGAATTTGGAGCTTCAGATGTGAAAAATGATGTTATTGCAAATAATAAGGAACAATACATATCGTTCACAAAATACATCAAAACTAGCAATAAAAAAAACCATTAAACTGCGATTTTTAGATTCATTCCGTTTTATGTCGAGTAGTCTTGATAAGCTGGCTAGTAATTTAAAATCAGATCAGTTTCATGAAATTCAACGTGTCTTTCCTAAAGAAGATGATTTTAATTTGATTCTTCAAAAGGGTATATTCCCTTATGAATATATTAACTGTGTGGAACGTCTTGAGGAGTGTTCTTTACCACCGAAAGATGCATTTTACAGTTCCTTAAACACAAGTCATATCAGTGATCAGGAATATTTACATGCACAACGTGTATGGACACAGTTTGACATTCAAACTTTAGGAGAATTTTCAGACATATATTTGAAGACAGATGTGTTGTTATTAGCAAATGTTTTTGAACATTTTCGGAATGTTTGTATGAAAACTTATGACCTTGATCCTTGTCAGTATTTCACAGCTCCTGGGTTAAGTTTCAGTTCAATGTTGAAAAAAACGAAAGTAAATTTAGAATTAATGACTGATATAGACATGATCAATTTTATAAAATCATCAATTCGAGGTGGATTAAGTCAATGTAGTGGACGGTATTCTAAAGCGAGTAATAAATACATGCCTAGCTACAACCCTTGTGAAGAGTCAAAGTATATTGTCTACCTCGATGCAAATAACCAATATGGTTGGGCTATGAGTCAATATCTACCACTGAAAGATTTTCGCTGGCTGACACAACCTGAAATTGATGTCTTACATGTTGACACTCTTAATGATAACGATGATAAAGGATATATTTTAGAGGTAAATCTTGAGTACCCTAAAGAGTTGCATGATGATCATAATGATTTACCATTTTGTCCTGAGAATATAAAAACTCCATACATCACATCACGAACAAAAATGTTAATTGCTAATGTAAATAACAAATGTAAATATGTAATACATTATCAAAACTTGAAACAGTGTCTACAGCATGGATTGAAAGTAACTAAAATTCATCGCGTATTGCAATTTCATCAGTCAGCATGGCTCAAACCGTATATTGATCTAAACAATAATTTAAGAACACAGTCAACAAACGCGTTTGAAAAAGATTTTTATAAACTCATGAATAATAGTGTTTTTGGAAAGACTATGGAGAAAGTTGATAAACGAGTTGATGTAAAGCTGATAACAAAGTGGGAGAATCATGGTAAAAGGTATGGTGCGAGCAACTTAATAAGCAAGCCTAACTTTCATAGCTGTTCAATTATTCATGAGGATTTAGTTGTAATACAAATGAATCGTTTTAAAGTAACTTACAACAAACCCATATATGTGGGTTACACCATTCTGGAATTGTCAAAAACACTTATGTATGAATTTCACTATGATTATGTAAAGAAAAACTATCTTTATAATGCTAAATTACTCTACACAGACACAGATTCTTTTATTTATGAGTTTAAAACTGATGATTTTTATGAGGATATCAAAACTGAGCTAAATAGGTTTGATACAAGTGACTATCCCGAGGATAATATTTACCATTTGCCTCTAGTAAACAAAAAGGTTCTTGGGAAATTTAAGGATGAATGTGCTGGTGTTATTATAGACACCTTTGTAGGTACAAAATCATAATCATACAGCTATATGACAATTGATGATGTAGTAGTAAAGAAATTAAAAGGAGTGAAAAAGAATGTTGTTAGTAAAGAGTTAGATATAAGTGATTATAAAAACTGTATAGTTAGTAACCCACCTGTATTATATAAGAAAATGTGTGTATTTAGAAGTAAAAATCATCAACTACATACCAATTTGTTGAACAAAGTTGCTTTAAGTAATGAAGACAACAAACGATTCATTATACCCAACACGTTTGATACTCTTGCTTGGGGAAACAGTCGCATTGGCGATTATTACTTTACTTGAGTCTAATGATCACTATATTGTAATATTTGTAGTGTGTTTTATATTGTAATATTTTTTTGTAAAAACTGTAAGTAGAATGTGTAATGTTAGGCTACCGTAGATTAGTAAAAATAAGATAAGTAATACATTTTAGTGTAAAATGTTTGCTTTTGTATATTACGAAAAAGATTTTTTTTAAAATGTACAGAATGTGTGAACTAAACAAGGGAATGTAAAAAATGTAAAGTGGAAATTGTAAATATCCATGTATGAGAAAAGTGAAATGGCTATCACCATTTTAAAATTAAAAAAGACATTGTGATCCGGTAAACCTTGTTTTTATTTCACAACAACAAAAATGTACAGAATGTGTGAACTAAACAAGGGGAATGTAAAAAATGAAAAGTGGAAATTGTAAATATTCATGTAAGAAAAATTGAAAATGAAGAAATGGCTATCACCATTTTTAAAAATTAAAAGATATAGTGATCTGGTGAACCTTATTTTTATTTCACAACAAAAAATGTACAGAATGTGTGAACTAAACATGGGGAATGTAAAAAAAAGGAAAGTGGAAATTGTAAATATTCATGTAAGAAAAAATGAAAATGAAGAAATGGCTATCACCATTTTAAAAAATTAAAAGACATTGTGATCTTGTAAACCTTGTTTTATTTCACAACAAAGAGAGCTTTACAAAAATAGAATACAAAAGAAATACCAATTCCTCAATCCTTTTCAATGTTCATGTCCACTCATCATTAACTTTCCTTATATAGCACTAATCACAATGAGAGCTGCCAAGCTCTCCCCACTGAGACATCACAGGATGTCAAACGTTGTTTAGCTTTTCAACGATACTTTATCCGCTACACGTCTTAATGCAGGATGACTGTGGTGATAAGAAAGGTGCATGCTCGATTCAAAGGATTAATAGGTATATCACTACGCTGCAAAAGGTTCTTCAAGACAAGTTCCAGGACCATACAAATAATAACCAGGTTGGTAGATTTCGAAAGTTAAGTATTGGATTACATTGTTAATGACGCCATTGCCAGTACAGGTCTGGCATATCCTTTTCCATAGGTGGAGAAAAGGTATGATCTATCTCTTCCTCTGTGGATGATGTTTGTTGTTGCTGCTTTTTTTCTCCATCACACCCGTGGAATGAAGAAACAAAGTCTTTACATGGACTTTTATGACCATGATACAGTTTGACCAGCTGGCAAGTAGCACACTGTCGCATAGAGGGTATTTTTGCCATAGCCACTTGCTTATGGTGATCATAATCCGTACATGGTTGCAATTCACTTAACACAGGTTCTTGAGTCCATGATTTTGGTACATGTTGCCAGATTTCTTTCACTGCATTTGCTGCGACATAATAAATGAATGATTTTGGAACAGCCAATAATTCTTCTTTAGTAAAACTGTCTAGTTTCTTTTTACATACAAAGAACTTTCCAATCGCTTTATCGGTAGCACCCCCTTTCTCCATGGTATCACGTTGATGTTTACACGTCGCTTGTAGAAATCTCACTGGTGTTATCCACAGGTAAACCTTTAGTTTTAATTTTATTTAACAACTCCCAGCAGGCATTGGTGGTTAGCCAATGAAACAATTGCCACACCTGTGCCAGGGCTTTATGGGTAATATTGTCACAGTGGCAGCGATCCATGAGTGTTTGCAGCGAGGGACAGCCCATGTCCATTAAATCGATACATTGACAGTAAGACGCTAAAAATGGTTGTAGCCATTGACGTTTTTCACTACCTTTCAAAAATACTACATGGGCAGAAGACAAGTGGGCTTTCATGATCATGTCCAGGTGCTTATATGAAATGGTTCCTTGCTTCCAGTCTAGTTGCATATGAGTTTCAATCCATTGGGTTTGTTTACGGTCTTTATCACACAACAAATCAAACGCATAAGGTGGTTTAAACACCAAATGAGTAGCTTGTGATATCCAAAAAGGAGAACAATCGATGATGGCCACTTCTTTAAATATAAATTTGTTATCTCTAATTTTATACCCTTGACAGTCGACAATCAGTGTACGCAACATGTTCACTCTTGTCTGGATCAAGTCCAACTGACCACAGACTGACAATTGTTCAGTAAAGTGTACCCATGTCATTTACTTACATTCCAATCTAGTAAAAAGAAAATAAAAACATCGAGTAATCACTATAGAGGTTAGGATATGACAGGGGACATAAGAAATAATAATATAACAAAAAACAACCTATTTTAATTACATTATTTTATTAGCATAGCAAGTTTTACATTCCTTTTTCATTCTAGGATAGAGGCGGTACCATCTCATACATCAAAAAAGTCTTTTGTGTTTATAGTGTCCATAACACCGATGATATTCTAATGTCTCTAAACTGGGTGTTTTTGACTGTGAGCTGCTCACTGAAGCACTGTTGACACCATAAAGTCCACACGTATCATAACTTTTTTCATCACTCAGAGGCATGAGTGAGGGGTAACTTGAATGACAGGGTATATTACCCACCTCCATTCTGCACAGGTAGGGGCAGGCAGGTGACCAGCGCTGATGTTCCTGCATGGGTTCATCGCTCTCTTGCCATTGGTCTAAGATGATGGGACAAAACACACATTTCACTTCATCTCTTCTTTTTAAATAGTAGAATCCAGCGGCCGCTAAGGCTTGAGGGTTTATAAAAGGCACCGGCCACGTCGCAAAGGTCTTGAAACGTTGTTCCTCAGATTTTAAATTCACGGATGTAACTTCTCTTGAGGCTTGAAAGCAAGACATGACTGAGTGGTTTGATGTGTGTTGACCTGCTATTTATACACTTGTCACTTGGTTGGACAGTGGATAATAGTTGACTTGTTTGTGATGAATAATCAAACAGTAGGCCGTGGTATTGGCTGGGACATTGTCATGCGTTTCAAAATCTAGTCGAATGTCAATATTGGATGGTTTGACAGACTCTTCCAAGTAGGAACAGTCAAAGACAATCAGTGGCGCCCTTGTCTTAAAAGCTTGGGGTGACAACATTGGACAATTCTCTTTTTGATAATACGACCATCTAAATTTAGAAAACAAGTCGTATAGGGGGGCAAACTTATTTTTTGAAAAATCTAAATCCAACCCTTCATAGGGAAACACAGCACCGTTGAGGAAAAGACGTGCATTTCTCAATTGCAGGTGATCAAATTGCGTGACATCTTTGGTTTGTTGATACTTGCGATTCGTTTGAAAACCCACAATCATGTAGAGAGGTCTCTCTGTATAGCGGGCTGTTTTTATAGACCAACTGTGTGTGTTTGTGGTGGGCAATAACGGGTACTCATGGAGTGCCCAGCTTCTAAATTCCATGGGTAGAGGTATATCTCTATTTACCATTTTGAGTATGTCCAGTTTTTTGCTATCGTTAAGGGTCACATGAGGCACTTTCCATAGCAAGCGTTGTAGTTGAATTTTTGAATCAATGGGGGCATTGTCGACTCCCTTGAATGCATTATTATCACTCCTGTCTCTCACCAGATAAAGCACTTGCCTTGCGTTGACCACAATGCGCTGGTGATCTTCAGCAAAGCCTAAAATCAGTTTAAGAGGTAAATATCCAGTGAAGGTGCCATCGGTGTGTACCATCCAGTCATTGGTCGAGTCAGGGCACCAACCCGCCATGCAAAGTGTTTTAGCTTCTTCCTCACTATAAGAGGGATATAGTTTCATGACACTGGAAATACCCACATTTCGAGTGCTATCCACCACGATATGGTTAATGACATAACGTACTTCAGAAAACAGGAAGGCGAAAGCATGGTTGGCTAACTTGGATGTAGTGGGTGTAGAGCCATCGGCTTTGGTGAGCCGACCTTCAATCTGAATAACACTTTCATGCGGTAGAGTGTAAATATCTTGGTTGTTGATAACAAATTGAATTTCATCATTGTTATTGAGTCCAGGTGTTTGAGCTTGATAAGAATGCAGATCAATTCTTACCACTCCTGGTTGCTCCTCGATGTGGTTCGCTACCTCTAGAATAGAATTCATCGCGGGGGTTAATGTGGTAACCCAAATGCTGTAAAATCTGCTTGTTCTGAGATGTTAACGTGTATTCACGTGGTAAACAACTAACACCATTCCTAGACGGTGCTGTTGCTTTATATACAAACTTCATAGTGGTTTTAGCACCAACTTGTAAGTCACTGGTGTGGTAGAATCTAGATCAATGAGTTGTTGCTCTCTATTGATCAGTCTTAATGTTATATTAATAATACCATCGACAGCCACAGAATGAAAAAGCACCACTGGAGGGTTTTCACGAATAATATAGCCATTGGGCGATGTTACAATAAAGTCATAAAGCGAATGCGACGGTTCTTGATTGGTGTACACTTGACTAATAATATTGCACGTCACCGACACATGATGGTCCTCAATGAATTTCACTTCATGGTCTGATTCATGTTTTTTGTTGGGCTCTAACACACGTGGTTTAAATTCTAGTAATGGACCAATGGAATCGGGGTGAGTTTTAAAGTCAATTTTGAATGTAGAAAAAATACTGCAGCGATGAGTGTTGGTATTTCCTACAAGTTCAAACTTGCGCGTTCCATCGAGAAATGACTTTAAACCATATTCGTTGATCAACACCACATAAATGTGTTCATAAATGTCATCTATCGTGTATCCACCAGAGTTCAGGGTGAGCACAGAATCATCATAGTAAAACTTGTTGTTCACATTTTCACGTATGTTGTATATTCGATTGTACGTTTCAAGAGATACAAGTCCTAAACCATAAGGTTTTTCACTCAATTCGATAGGTGGGTAAAAGTCTAGACTCACTTCAGGTCCACGTCCACGCAGTGTAAACGTCTTACTTTCCACCGACATACTGTTGATGTTTTTGCTTATGTTGCGTCTTATATAAAAAAATTAAACACAAACGTCCACACTGTTGGCTGTTAAACGTTTGCTCACGTTTCACATTATAATATATCTTGATCCTGTTTCCAAAATAGGCCACTAGTTCCATGGGCGGGGGCAAATTCCCAAAACTGTCAAAGTACCATACAGTAGATCCCTCTTTGACATAAGCTACATAATGTGTTCCAGGTCCTCGGTGATCATCCAAATTGACAACAGCACATTCATGTTTCCCGGGTTGTGAGGGTAATTGGTTTCGCATAAACACACCTCGAAAATGAGAAAGCTTCAGTTGTTTAGCATAGCTTTCCACTTGCTGATGCGTCAGGGCATGTCTTGCTATGGCTGAGGTTAAAGATGTTTTTTTTTCGAAAAGGTGAAATTCCAAATCCTTGTTGATAAAAGGCTGGCTTCAAATTGACATTTCTAGCCCCCATAGCAATGGCCTCTATTGTTTCATTGTGTCGCTGACTTTCATTGAGTTGTTGCTTGCCCTGTTGCACGGCTTTAATGGTTTTTGCCACTGCACTGGCGCCGCCTAAAAGTGAACCTAGAGCAGCCAGACCAGCGAATAATGCAGGTAAAAATCCCGCTCGTTTGGGGACGGGGATCACTCGCCCTTGTTTTGAACCCTGTCGCTGACGTTTTGGAATAACATGTCTCTGTGCTACTCGAAGAGCTTTTCTTATGGTCAACACATTTTTTTTCTTTTTTTCTTTCGCAAGGGCTTGTCCACGAATGTCATAAGCCCAGGCTTTGCCAAGGACAGGCTCATATTTTTTGTCTTTCTCACCACATATCTTTGTTTCACCATGATGATGATGACCAACAACCTTTCACAAGAAAGTTTAAGTCACAACTAACATTAGATTGTTATTTCATGGCTGTATATTCCAATTCTACATAAAGTGGGAAATCATTTATGGTTTTTCCAGCTTGCTTTTCATTCCATGTCAACAGGAGATGAAAGGATAATTCGTCTCCTGCATTGACCATTTCATGGTTATGGACCAACATCCTATGACCATTTATCTCTATTTGTAAATGTTTCTCATCAGGTATGGCATATTTGATGTGAATGGTTCCATTATAGTGTAGTCGATAGTGGCTTAAACCCGAAGCAAGCACATAGGTCAAGTGCTGGTCATGAACTAGCGGTATATGGTTTCTCTCATTCACAGGTTTTACATTTGTCAGATGCACTAAAAATACAGATGGGATAAATTTATAAAGCCTTTTCATTTCATAGGTCACGTATCGCTTGGTACAGACATCATCATCTTCTTGTGGGTCTTCCACGTGAATAATGCGGTGATGATTAGCGCTATAGCCATCCACCGTAAGCTGAGGCACTTTATCATAAAACTCATACACCTTGTTATCCACATACTTTTTTGTAGTAACGTCTGTAGACACTTGAGGATGTTTTACATGAGTTAACCGCTTTCCTTTAAAGTCATAATCTCCTTGTTTTGTGCGTGGCACTACTGACCTATCCACATAGTGTTTATTAGCAGGATCTGTTTCTTGTTTAGGATCATGTATGGGAACAGACCTAGCTTTGACCATCAACGCACGTCCAAAGACATCCATCGTCAACCTGTAGTACGAGTCTACTGTTTCTATGACAAGGCTCGGTGCGATGTATATAGACAGCCTGCTACCCTCTCTAAGCCTTAGTTGAAATGAAGCTAATTAAGCAGCAAGAGTCATTCCCCGTGAGGGACATGGTTTCCCATCTCTGCCCCACATCACGTGAACAACGCCATGGTTCACTGTTTCCATCTTCCATTCGCTGCATCATTGTGGGACCTTCCGGCTGTGGAAAGACCAATCTTTTGCTGACACTTATTACTGCGCCCAATGGTCTGTGTTTTCAAAATATTTATATTTTCGAAAAATCTCTCTACCAACCCCTCTACGTGTTTCTGGATCAAGTCATGTCTGGATTAAAAAATGAGAATATGGGGTATTTTACATTTTCCACGCAAGAAAATGTTATTTCACCGGATGAGGTAAAGCCTGATTCACTCATGATTTTCGATGATGTATCCACTGAACGACAAGGTATCATTCAAAGCTATTTCAGCATGGGTCGACACAAACATATCGATTGCTTCTATCTTGGACAAACGTATTCTAAAATGTCCAAACAGTTGATTCGTGACAATGGCAATGTCATTGTTTTATTTCGCCAGGACGAGAGGAACAGTCGTTACATTTATAATGAACATGTGAATCCGGATATGACCTTTCAAATGTTTACAGAATTGTGTGGCAAGTGCTGGAACACACAACGTCATGCCTGTTTAGTGATTGACAAACAAAGTGAACTCAACCAAGGGCGGTATCGCTTAGGGTTTGATCTTTTTATTGCTATTTAAGGCACTGTATCATTCCCTCTCAAGTCATTTGTCACGACATCATGGCGTTAGCAGAGAGTCAATTGAAAAAGCATATTATTAGAGCAAAAAATACTATTCGCCAAAAGTTTTGTCAATTGAAACGATCGCGTGCGGATCATGCTTTGTTTATTCAACAACATTTAGCACCTCCGCTAAAAGCTATGTTGAAACCCTCTTTCAAGCCATCTGAAACGCTACCTACCGTTTCACAAGCCAGTCAGACGCACCACGAGGACTCGGAGGAAGAGGAAGGGGAAGATGAAGAGGAACAGGAAGATTTAACGAGTGTTAGCGAAGTTGAGGATAATGAGGAACAAGTGTTTACGCCTCAAAAAAAGGCATCACCCCTTGCAGAGTTTTTAAGAAAAAGGAAATCCTTGGCCATGGTCGAAACCCCTTGCCCTTCCAGATCGTCTCCATTTTCACAACTCTTGGCCACTCCTCAACATAAAGCTCAACTGAAAAACATTTTAATAAAATATTATGGATCAACACTGGAACCCTATTTCACCAATCTATTTGTTGGAAACACAGATACCACATATGGCGTTCGCTATGAGAATGATAGTTTTAAAATTGGTGATTCATCGATTAAATTTAGTCGTACTAAAGCTGTCATTAAAAAGATCAACTATAAATTAACACCAGGACTGTTAAAGCTACTATTCTCTCGGACTCCCTCATCTCAAGGTTATACGTCAGAGGACCTTAGTAAATATAAATCCATTTTATTGGATACCCATGCTCACAAAAGACAGTATGATCCCACTCAACAAGTGAATGCTAATATATCCCAAAAATATAAAACCATCATTGCAAAAATGTTCCCCACTAGTCAAAGTGGTCGTCGTAAAGTGTCCGCTTCAGGGGTGACATTTAAACCATTAAAACCCCTTGTGGATGTTACCTACTGGCACAATCCAAATAAACTCGTCCAGCGACTACAGCTGTTGCATGCTTCACGTCAAGCCGGCCATACTGGTCACGATTGGGAAATTCAAGAAATTGAGGAAGAACTTCGAAATGCCAAAATTATTGTTTAAGCCCTCACCCATTAAAATGGGTATTGCTCACGAGTTGCATCGTCCAGCTAGACGTCACTATCAGCGACTCAAGGTGATTTCACAGGGTGTGGATGAACTTTGGCAAGCAGACTTGGTTGAAATGATTCCCTATGCTAACGTTAACGATGGTGTACGCTATATGTTGACGGTCATTGATGTATATTCCAAAATGGCGTTTGTTGAACCTGTGCGTCACAAGTCTAGTCCACTAGTCACCAAAGCCTTTCAACATATTATTCAACAATCTAAACATCAACCTCAGCTGCTACAAACCGACCAGGGAAAAGAATTTTTCAACAAGGATTTCTCCAGTTTTCTCAAATCTAAGGATATTCACCATTACACCAAGTACAGCAATCTCAAAGCCAGCGTTGTCGAGCGGTTCAACCGAACATTGAAAACCCATATGTGGAAAGCGTTTACCGCTCAGGGCACTTATCGCTGGTTGGACTTGTTACCTGAGTTAGTGTCACGTTACAACGACACCAAACACAGAACCATTGGGACCGAGCCACGACTTGTAACTAAAAATATTCCACAACTGGATAAACTGTTTAACCCCATAAAAACCAGAGACCCTAAACGTCATCGCCTTAACATAGGGGACCATGTTCGTGTGAGCAAATTCAAGTCCGTCTTCGACAAGGGCTACACACCAAATTGGGGGACTGAACTATTTCGAATTCGTCAAGTCAACCTGAACAGTCCAGTCACCTATTTACTCGAGGACCTCAACCATCAACCCATAAAAGGCAGGTTTTACCTTCAAGAACTTCAAAAGACAGCGTTTCCTAAACATTACCTTGTGGAAAAAGTGTTGAAACAAAAAGGAAATAAACTATATGTAAAATGGTTGGGATTTAGCTCAGCCTTTAATTCTTGGATTAATAAATTACATGTTGTGTGAACCTGTGTGTCTTGTATTTATTTATTTACTCATGATGTACTTAACCTACAGTCCTATGTACAGTCCTCAGCTATACATGTATTATGAGCAATACATATTTATTTCTCTCTTCACCTGTGTTCTCTCTTGTACTAACCCCCCTTCACCTCCCACCACTGTCAAAACAGGTTGTGACTTGTTAGCTCTTATCGTGCGCGTGTACAGGTGAACACTTGTGTGTTAGATCATATAACACATGAACTCACATTTCCTCACGTATGAAGCAAAACAGGATGTGACTTGTTTCACAAGGAGGACGGTAATAAGGTCATTTCACACGTGTTCACATGCATTTCGTCACTTTCCTTTCATATCGTTATCCCATTATAGTAGTGGTGAACAACGTCAATTCAACACACACAAATGTAGTTAGGCCCTTTGACATAATTTAAATAAATTCATGGGCTAGTCCGTAGGAACCAGGCCAAAGGGACCCGTCCAAAGGGATCAGTCCAAAGGGACAAGGACTCGTCCACAAGGACTTGTCCACAAGGACTCGTCCACAAGGACCTGTCCACAAGGACTCGTCCGCAAGGAACTGTCAACAATGACCTGTCAACAATAACCCATCCACAGGGATCCACTCCCCCACCCTCTTACAAAAGCCATGAGTGGGCATGCGTAAAAACAAAAACAAGCATGTTAATTCATAGTGGCTATCCACCGAACACATGCACTTTATGTAGAACAACGTTTAAATCCATATCGGCATTCAAACTCTCACATGTTGCAATTGGAAAAAGAGATTCTCAAAAAAATTACAATTTCACCCCCTAGTAGGGTAGATTTTATTTTTAGAGTTGAAATATGTTGTCCATTGGAAAGAGGGTGTCAGCTCGAGTTCAATGACACCTCATTCGTCCAAATCCGACCATGCGTTCGAGAGATATCGCGCCGCCGCCATCTTGTGAGGTGGGGAGGTGGAGGTGGATATAGAACCCCTACAAAACCACTACTAATGCATAGTAGTAAAAAGCTTAATCTAAATTTGACCTAATGTCAAATATATAAAAACAGGTCACATCGTAAACTAAAAGGTAACATTGATAACTAAGGAACAGGCCTATTTACATATATACATTGTTGATTCTCTTTTGTGTGATAATTTTATCTCAAGTATGAATTAGAGTGACTGGATTATAATTTCCAAGAACGGTCTAATTGAGAGACAGAAATTTTGTTTCCAGTTTACACGAACCGCATCGTTGTAAATACTGCAAAGCCTCCATGCAGGTGAATTATTATGTGAAGTAGTATTGGTTATATAATTTTTGAATGTTATAGTTGATCTTGTAGTTAAGCGAGGGATGTTGAAATTTAGGAGCGATAGGAAAAATGAGTTATGAATTTGACCATTAATAACTTTATAAAGGAATTTGAAATCATTCACTTACCTTCGAGACTCCAAACTTGTCATGCCAAAATTCAACAAATGTTCACCGTTGGGTACCATGTGTGGGTAATCGCCCGTTATTTTGAGGTGTACATATCTGAGGAATTTATTTTGAACTTGCTCAATGGATTTAATGCATGTTTTCTGCCAGGGACTCCATACCTGGCTGGCGTACTCGAGATTGGATCTCACCATGGCAATATAAAGGTTTTTGCAGGTAGTGGTCCTAATGAATGGCTTAGTGTTTCTTATAATCAACCCTAACTTGCGGTAAGCATTAGGGTGGGCCGAAAAAACTCATTTTTTTATTTCCAAGTTGTAATAGCGCGGAAAAGTTGCGAATTATATAGATAAAATAAAATATAAATAAATTATCGAAATCGGTTGACATCTTCCGGTCGCGCACAGGCCCTAACGTTTGACAAACTATGAAGAAATAGTACATTATGCAACGAGCCTATAATGGCTATAATTAAGACACGAGTATATTTATAAAACGAGCGTATGCGAGTTTTATAATTTCCATACGAGTGTCTTAATTACCATTATAGGCGAATTGCATACGACTGTTTATGTTCGACGATAATTATTATAACTATTTTATGTTCGAAGATAAATATTCATAAATATCTGTCGAGATTTCGCCAGTTTTATGTACTGAACAGAGCGCATGAGACGCAGAGATTGCCTTGTATTTGACCATGGCCTTCTCGATTACCCCACTACGACACTAGGCAACGCAGTTCAGAAGGCCTTGGAACTCCACGCAGGTGCGATGCTAACCTAATCTAATTGGTCAAACAACTGTTTCTTGAGCTGTGATTGGTGGGAGATACTGTTTCATAATGAAAAATAGTGTTATAATGACCATCATTATGACACAGTTTTCTAACACATAATAGTCAGGGTCGAACATAAACTAAATTTTTGCAATTATTTTTTAAATTTTTGAATTAGATGTTATCGTAATGTAATAGCTTGTAGAGTCTTCAAATAGAGCCTAAAACATAGTGTTTTAATTTGGTTTAGATCAATTGATATCTTCCGGTCGCGCATAAGCGCCAAACTTTGCCGAAATAATGAAAAAGTTACATTTTTACGCATTTTTGGTATTTGATAAATAATTTGTATTTAAAAGTAATAGCCGTAGTATTATTTCACACAAACTACAGTAATAATGAGGTAAAGAAAACCGTCAACTTCAGACAATGTTTTCTGGATCGCGTAACAGCACATTGGTGATAGAGGAAGCTCATTCAAAAAGGTTTTGTAGATTTACTAAGGAAGAGAATTACTCGCTGATTCAAGAGCCTGGCTCACTCTACGTTGGCCATGTTACTCCAAGTTCTGGAAGCTCTGAAGATATTGTCATGTCTGTAATTTCTTACCTGTCGGAGCGTGGTATTTCTCTTGAAAATCGAATTGTCATCGGATGTGATGGTACTGCTGCCAATACAGGTTAGAAAACTGGTCTTCGCCGAGTTGAACTTTATTTAGCGAAACCTGTACAATGGGCAATTTGCCTCCTCCATTTCAATGAGTTGCCATTCCGCCACATGTTTGATCACCTGGATGGCAAGACAACAGTGCGTGATTCTTCTAAAGGACCAATCGGTGAAGAGTGAGTTTGCTGCCAAACACTGCCGGTGGTTAACTTCCAGAGTATTGATTGTCAGATCCCAGAGATAGACAGAAACGTGCTTAGCAACGATCAGCAATACCCACTTGATATTTCAAAGGCAATAAAATCAGGAACATGAAAAGAAGATTTAGCTGTACGAGATCCTGGGCACTTATCACATTCGAGGTGGTTGACGAAAGCAAATAGAACTCTCTGATTGTACATTAGTGAAGAAAGCCCCTCACCTAAACTTCAAGAACTAGTTTTGTTTATATTGAAATCATACATCCCAATGTGGTTTACTATCAAAACAAGTAAACAGTTTACAGACGGTCCGAAACTTGTTTACCAAGAAATACAATCTACCAGGTATTTGCCAAAACCTTTGCTTCATATTCTCGACCCTGTGATCGAACGGAATGGTTTCTTCGACCACCCAGAACACTTACTGTTAGCCATGACTCAAGATGACAAGAAACACATAAGAGAGCTTGGACTTCGAAGAATTCTGAAGGCAAGGCAGATCGATGCAATAAGGAAAACAGTTAGAACATTCAAGTCACCGAAAATCAACTTCAATGCGCAAGATTACTCAGAAATGATCAACTGGATGGACTGTGAATGATCTTCTCCCCCATTGTTGGCATAAATCAGTGACGACGAGATTAAAAAAACTCACATCAACACTATCAACAGTGACTCAACCTCTGACTGGAACATTACTTTCAAGCAATTTCCAGTTCACTCGCAGGCTGTTGAACGCTGTGTAAAACTCGTCACGGAAGCCTCAGGAAAAGTTTGTGGAGCTGTATCTCGAGATGGATTTATAAAAACTTCACCAGCAAATCAGTCTTCAAAGTACCTTCGGCTACAAAATAGAAAACAGTACAAATGAACTGTTTCACCTAACATGGACTATTTATTCTAAACTCTGTTTTTTCTTTTTTATAAAAGTAAGTTTGTTGTTAAAACCTATACTGTCACTTAAATATTTAAGCTTTTTAAATATAGAGCAAGTTGAAACGTATCATGCCCGTTGTTACTGTTATCACCCATCATGTCATAGGAGTAACTATCTTCTTTTAGGTACTGTTTTTATAGCATTGTTCTTTTGTTCAAAAATAAACACTGTAACTATTACGTTAAACCATGTATATTAAAGATACAAAAAGAATCTCGTGAAAATGTGAAATTTTCAATATTTTGTCACATTTTGGGGCTTATGCGCGACCGGAAGATATCAACTGATTTAAACCAAATTAAAACACAATGTTTTAGGCACTATTTGAAGACGCTACAAGCTATTACATTACGAAAATATCTAATTCAAATGTTTAAAAAATAATCGCAAAAATGAAGCTTTTTCATATTTTTTCTAATTTAGGGCCTATGCGCGACCGGAAGATAATCGATTTCGATGATTTCTTTTTCTTTTCTTTTGTCTCTATAATTAGCAACTTTTCCGCGCTATTACAACTTCAAAATAAAAAGAGTTTTTTCGGCCCACCCTAGTAAGCATCCCCAACTGTCTTTTGCACATGAAAAGTGAAACAGGATTCCAAGATCTTTCTTCTCGCTTACTGTTTGCATTGACTGAGGTCCAATTCCATAAACAAATGTGATTGGGTTCTTCTTACGTATAAAGGTCATAACAACACACTTCGATACATTTAGACCTAAGTATAATTTGTTTTCAATACTCCATTTTTGTATATTATTTAGGTTATTTTGTAGTAGAGTGCAGTCATTAGCGGAAGAAATTGATTTAAAAATGTTGAAGTCATCTGCATATAAAAGACTATTTGAGTGTAGTATACAACGTGGCAAATCGTTTATCATTTCTAGAAAAATCAGAGGTCCAAGTTTCGAGCCTTGGGGTATTCCGGATGAACTATGTATTACTTTGAAACAATTTTCTGGAACAAAACAAATTGTTTCCTGTCTCTGAGGTAGGAGCTGAATAATTTGAGTAATGGGTGGGAGAATCCCAAAATACACAATTTGTTAAGAAAGATATCATGATTTTTTGTGACGAACGCTTTCTCAAAATCTGTAAATGTGACATCCATTTGCCCTCCTTTACCTAACTCATTGGATATAATTTAAGTAAAATTAGTTACATTCGTCACTGTAGATTTCCTGGATAGGAAGGACCTATATAATATATATTAATTTAGGCTGATGAGATTACTTGGAGGTGAGTGTGTGTGTGTGTGTGTGTGTGTGTGAGTGTGTGTACGTCTGTCAGTCAGTAGTCTCACAGTGTCCGACTAATGGGAATTGAATGAAACTTTCTACATATGTGTTCCTCATCCTTTGCACCCTAACCGAACCTATTAAACTGATGCCATATGAGAGAAAGCAAGATAGTGGTCACCTAAATTTTCATTGCCTATATTAGCTACTGGCTAATTCAATCATCAGATCCCTATTAAACTTGAGGATCAATTGCAAGCTTGCAAGGGGAATTGCACGTCGCTGTTACAAGTTTCTTGGGTAACTAATTTCACGGTGCATAATTTTCCAGTATTATAACGGATAACGTTAGTCCTAATTGCTCAACTATAATCGAAATTGGCATTTAAGACGCTGCACATAATGAACATAATTTTCCTGAGTTGCAAAGTAATCATATTGTATACCACCTCTCATTACCTAGAGTTGACGGGTTCACAGCAAAAGGAAGGTTACTTATAACGACCACTCCTTGGCCATCTCCGTTACCAAAGGAAAGGAAGGGAATCCTGCGGAGTACAGTTCTGCCATCCAAATTGCTAATAGTGGAGCAAATTACTCTAACTTAATGTTCTATGCAGATTACAATACGGTATATTAACATTGCAATCTACAGCAAGAAGTCAATATTTGTATATCCTTTGTCGAATTAAAGCCAGTGGAGTTAGAGTGAAACAGTATGAAATATAAAATAACAATGAAGAGAATCGATCGACCCTGTTCTTATATGGCGACGGAGTTCAGGTAACGTGCATAGGGTCCTGCTCCATGGTCCGTGAGTGAATTCTTGGTTGGGACACATCCAGATCAGAAGGATGTGCTTCTCGACCTATCGCGGGGGTGCTGCTTGATTGGGACACATCCTGGTCAAAAGGATGTGCTTCTCGCCCTATCGCGGGGTTGCTGCTTGATTGGAACACATCCAGGTCAGAAGGATGTGCTTCTTGCCCTATCGCGGGGATGCTGCTTGATTGGGACACATCCAGGTCAGAAGGATGTGCTTCTCGCCCTATCTCGGGGCTGCTGCTTGATTGGGACACATCCAGGTCAGAAGGATGTGCTTCTTGCCTTATCGCGGGGCTGCTACTTGATTGCGACACATCCAGGTCAGAAGGATGTGCTTCTCGCCCTATCGCGGGGATGCTACTTGATTGCGACACATCCAGGTCAGAAGGATGTGCTTATCGCCCTATCGCGGGGCTGCTACTTGATTGCGACACATCCAGGTCAGAAGGATGTGCTTCTCGCCCTATCGCGGGGATGCTGCTTGATTGGGACACATCCAGGTCAGAAGGATGTGCTTCTTGCCCTATCGCGGGTTTGCTGCTTGATTGCGACACATTAAGGTGAGAAGGATGTGCTTCTTGCCCTATCGCGGGAATTCTACTTGATTGCGACACATCCAGGTCAGAAGGATGTGCTTCTCGCCCTATCGCGGGGCTGCTGCTTGATTGGGACACATCCAGGTCAGAAGGATGTGCTTCTCGCCCTATCGCGGGGCTGCTGCTTGATTGGGACACATCCAGGTCAGAAGGATGTGCTTCTCGCCCTATCGCGGGAGTGCTGCTTGATTGGGACACATCCAGGTCAGAAGGCTGTGCTTCTCTGCTTATTGCCGGAGTGATGCTTCATTGGGACACATCCAGGTCAGAAGAATGTGCTTCTCGATTAAACGTGGGAGTGCTGCGTGATTTACAGCGGTCTCTGATGGCATTCCACGAAATCCAAGGATACAACTTGATGTCATGAAATGGATATGTATAGGAAAATTGCTTTACCCTCGGGATTTGGGACTCCCTATAACCACTTCACCCCTTACTGCCACATACATAATTAGAAGTCTAGTTTTATTCTAGGGCTGCTTTCTACTTAAATACGAATGTTCATGCCTTTCGCTCCAGTAGTTTGGATGCCACCCCTTAGCAAACGACAAGCATACAACCAGAAAGAAAACTAAACTCAGGTTGTACTTAGTCACTATATTCCTCGTCCGGAATAAATGCAAAGTTTTAGCCTAAAATATAAAATATCCGGTCAGAAAGCGTACTTTAATTATAGAACCCGTCAGTTTTAACGCTTTACTCGGTCAACACGTATATGCCCAATGACTAGTTGGGGTGTAATTTATATCTCATACATGAATATACACATATAGTTTTCCAGGAGTGTTGTTTACTAGTATTTATATATTATACAAATAGGAGGATCAAACAAGATGTCTAACATAGAACGAACGGAAAATCTCCAGAAAGCATACAAACTTACATGGTCACATTATAATAAGAAAATCATATCAAGACAGGCCAAACTTAGACACTACAAAACAGTTCTATTACCAGAAGCATTGTATGCGTCAGAAACGACCACAATTGGAGCATCTGGCATCACAGAAACAGAAAATATTGAACGTAAAATTCTGAGAAAAATATTTGGAGCAGTACACAGAGATGGGATATGGATGAAAAGACCTACCAAAGAGCTATATGAACACACAGACAGACTCACAGATATCATTAGAAAACGCAGACTAACTTTCTACGGGCACATACAGAGAATGAACAATAAACGACTTACAAAGAAAATCTTTGATGTAGTAAACAGTTCAAAAAGGAAAACAAATTGGTATCATGAAATAGAAGACGATTTAAAGCAATTAGGGATCAACAAGCAAATGATAGAAGACAGAGAAAAATTCAGAAACAAAATTAAGAACGCCAAATTTTTAGTAAGTGAAAGGAAGAAGATAGGAACATTGTGGACGGAACAAAGGAAACAGGAGCACAGTCAAAGGATGAAGAGATTTTGGGAAGAGAAGAAGGGAAAGAAGTGAAAAATGTGACATCATGAGATACTTAAGTTCAAACACTGTCCATAAGGGCAACAATGATGTAATAATAATAAATACATTGTACCCCGCCAAGTCATTGGGCATATACGTGTTGACCAACTGAAGAACTACAGCTGTGAGTTTGTTAAGGCAACACTGAAGGAATGACTTCCAAACTTTACTTTTTTATATAGAGATAACGCTATCCACCATTCTGCATATAGACAATTTTAAAATCGCTCATGCACCATCAAATAAACTTCGGCTCTTTACACTTTGCAAAAGGATAGTATTGTTTATTAGGTGTCATCTTCGAAAGATGCAGGTGTGTAGATGTTATATATTCATGGCAACATTCATGTGTACTAGCAAAACATGAAAACTGATAATTTTGGCTCAGCCTCGTGAGGCAAAACTGAGAATAGGTGGGCTCCATTTTCAACTCAGCCATCCTGGGCGTGGGTTTCTGTGGTTTCCCCAATTCCATTAAAGAAAGCTTTTCAGTCGGTCAACACAAATTGTGCCTAGTTACATTAGGTGGGAAACAAACATAGGTACAGACCAAGAAATCATACACTACAAACAGAAGTTAGGGAACTTGACATAGAAATTCACCTAACTAAAATAAACAACCCAGTGAATCTGAATTAGCACACATTCTTAGAGCATGCACCCCTATTCACATTATTAGGCAACAATCCTGTCAACAGTAAGGTAACAACATAACGAAAATTATGCCAGGCAATGAATATATATTTGGGGGTAGCAGGGAAATATGCTAAGCGTGAAGATTGCACAATGTGCCGTAATCTCAATAAACCTAGGCCTTAATTAGGCAGTGTTAACAAGTTCAAGAAGCCCCATTAAATCCAACATTGCTTACGTATGACACATTAGTTTATGCGAGGCGGGGAAGAGATAGGTCGTTAAAAGTTGAGAACGTTTTTTCACAATTAGTATACAATCATACAGATTATATCATTGCCGGCCACGAAACAATCTAACATAAAAAAACGAATAATATTTTACGTTAATACAACAGATAGCGCTGATAGCACTTCAACGGAGTATTAATGGCAAGTACTCAGAATATTAAACAGAGCGCACCATTGGCAAAAGGATAAAACCTAGCAATTGCTTGGAACGTCAGTCCGTTCAAGGAACGCAGTGGTACCGGACGCCACAAGGATCTGTTCTAAAAATCAGATAAGTTGACATAATTTCATTATATTCAGTGCATTTGTGTATTTTTGTATTTGTCACACGAGATATTACAATACAATTAGGCCAATAGCTTAAATAGGAACGGCTTATTTGGAATAATAATAATAACAAAATACTGCAGACAACTTCACTACTGAAATTATTCATAAGAACAATTCAATAGATCACAGGCTACATAGCCAAAGTCAGTATGTGAAAATATGGCTCTCAGCTTTCTTCACAGATCTCCTACAAACTGGTAAAATCCCCCACGATATGAAAAGTGCAAAAATTATAGCGCTCATAAAACCAGGAAGGCCAAACAAGCAATCAAATGCTACAGACCCATTGGCTTGCTTAGTATGCTGTATAAGCTCTTGGAATATTAATAGAATAAGTCACACGATCTTGCAGTATATTGCTGTTGAACAGGCAGCCTTCCGTCCAAATCGTAGCTATGTAGACCAGGTCCTTCCACTGACAACCTTCATTGAAGCCAGTTTCCAGAAGAAACAGAAGACCTCAGCGGTATTCATTGACCTAACTGCGGCTTATGACACAGTGTGGAGGCATGGAATCTCTATATATATATAAGAATGAAAGTTTGTCTGTTTTTTTCTGAATTTCTACGGAAATTTGCGTTATTTACGCGTTTCAGACTGTTTTATGACGGATGCGCGCGAAAATAAATCTTTTGTCTGTCTGTCTGTCTGTATGTCTGTCTGTCTGTCTGTTTGTCTGTGGACAAGTATGTTCCCTTATAACTCGAGAACGGCTGGGTGGATCAACGTAAAATTTGGTACAGATATCCTTCAGAGGCACGACACTAATCATTGATGTAACTCTTCTCTGTAACTCCATTAAAAGGGGGCCTACCCCCTTAAAACACTTGCTGAAATAGGCGTAGACGGGCGAGACAAAGCTCATTTTCAGCCCCTCAAGGTGAAAAACGAAAGGGCCCCCGAAAACCACATTTTAAGGCCCTAAAACCAACAGTTTTTGAGATATTTCCAGGAAACTAATTTCATTTAAGACAATAACGAAAGAATGCAAGCCGGTTACCATGGCAACGGAATCTCACATGTCCATATATTGCTGTAAGACGCAATACAATTCCATTTATTACATTACTGAGATAGTTTGCAAACGGCTTAAGGTTATAACGGAACCAAATTAGGCTGTAAAATTCATCAATGTCATATAATGCGCTTAAGGGGGTCAAGGTATACTCTAGATTTTTTCACGCGATTTACACGTGCGGGTGTGGTTCGGAAGGTCTATTATATCCCTATGCATATATTTTCATATTATTATTATTATAATTATTATTATTATACTACGGCCTACAACGAGAATCGCCCCCAATGGCCTGGAAGTGAAATGTTCGGGGTGAATCTGGATTGTTCGGTCTCTAGATAGGTCCAGTTTCGCCCCGTCCAGTCACAACCAGACTTACACTCTGTCACAGATATATAAGCGGCGCAGTAGAAAGCTGGAGACTGCTCAGAGGGACGCCAATGGATTTACATCAAGCAGTTCGGGACGCTTATCTCTCAGCGCAGTGGCACGTAACATTCGTATTCCGGAAGAATAGTGTGAGGACCTGTATTAGACGTGGCACGGACAGGAACGCATTAGAGGTATAGTGGCAGAGGCAGTAATTGCGATCTGTGGAGACTGAATTCACTCGACGGGGAAGTGCCCAGTTGGTGTACTGTGGTTAATATGCGTAGAAAATGGAGTTTAGAATAAAGTTGCGTCCTATAAATACTGGTCTATATAGACCGAAAGTGTCGTAACGTTTTGAAGTACCATAATAGCGAAACAAACATTCTATTCAACGGGTCTCTGGAAACTCCCAATGACGTATGGCCACGTCGGCACTTCTTTCCTGGGCATTTATTATAACATCTTTCTCCACACAAAAATCTCTATTCCGAAATGATTCACAATGCTGTATTTCTTTAGTTAATTTTATTCTTGCAAATGGGTTAAATCTAATTATTCTTCTGGCACAGCTGCGCGGTTGCCATTTTACTGCAACGTAAGGGCAATTTCCGAAACACGCTCTTCGTCCCTCGCTTGGAAAGTTCCACTTGTTCCATTTATATTTGTGACCGGCTCCTTATCAATGCGTCAGGCATGATCTCATTTCCTGGCCACCTGGCTTCAGTTTATTACACAACGTTATGCTCGCCCTCTTGTATAAAATCTTTCTATGTTCCTCTGAAGACTGTATATTTCCTTCCTTCTTTTTACCAAAATACATGGATTCGACCCCTTGAACCAATGGTACATGGGTTCAATACTGAGAAATGGAGTGTTCGATTCCCTCTCCTACAAATAGTCTTTAGCGGTTGTTCACTTCAATTCTTCACGTAACTAGTTGCTTGTATGTTTACTGTCTAAATTGACTACAATATTTGTGTATTGGGTTTTGAGCTTGATATTGATGCCCTGTACTATATCCATGTGTGTCGTGTACCAAGAGCTAGTTTTTCCTTCAATTATTAAATCGATTTATTTGATGGGAGAAATTTGTGTCTGGAATGGCCCATAGATCATATGAAGTTAGCTTTTTCCTAGGTATTATTTCTTCATGGAACTACATGCTTTATTGTAGGGATGTCATCTACTTAAATATGTTTTTCCATACCATTCGCCCCATTAAATTTGACACCCGCCCAAAACAATTGACAAACTGACTGTCAAGAAATAAACTAAGGTTAAATTATATTTGAGGAGCTATATTTCAAATCCGGACAAGTCCCACTGTCAGTAGAATTTAACTTGCTTCGTATTGTACCCGATACCCAGTTGAGGCTATCGGCTACGCCAGCTGACATTGAGCCGTAGTTGAGATCTATGGGAAGAGTTGTAAAGATAGCGCTCAGATCGAGTCGAGAGGAATGTTAGGAAATGACGTAGAAGACCAAGGATTAAGATGGCACTGCCAGTCAAGCAGATGGAATTATGGGAGGAATATTGAAGTTTTATTAAGATCTAAATGGAACATAGTGTTTAATCATCTCAGAGGAGAAGAAATAACAAGCATTATATATGGTGATAACTTGAAGAAAGGCAGATAATCCTTTAAGTTATTGTATAACTTAATAGCCGAGATGATGGTGGTCGAGATTATACTTGTGACGCATGACCACAGAAGGTGGGGGAGCATCACGTGACAGCGCCAGGTAGGAGCTGGTAATCGCAGTCTATAGACAGCAGTCGAGTTCAGTCAACAGGGCTGAGTAGAACGCATGCGCAGAGAGTACGGCAAGTTGAGCGGTGCACAGCACTTGTTACGTGGAGTGAAAGCGACAGTATTACTTCACCAAGCGGAGAGCGGAAAGTAGGTCAGTGAGCCAAGGCAAGCAACGCACGGTAGGCGGCATGAGGACCGGTTACGAGGCAAGCTGTACGAACCGTGTAAGCAGGAGAAGAGCCGGGGTTAGGACAGCATTATAATACGAGATTGAGAACTTTATTTCGAGCTGCATTTTGCAACGCAGAACAGTACAGCGAAGCGGTATGGCGATGCCGGCTTTAATCGTAGATCATTCTGGAACAGTGCAGTAGAGCCGAGTGTGCTAGTTCCGACTTTTATACGCAGGCAACATTAAAGAAGCTGAACTTCATTTCAACATTCAGTTACAACATTGAGTTGGGACTTGTATTCAGTAATCGAATTGTGCAGGCAGATAGTTATAATATACTGCAATAGTGAACTTCAAATGAACTTAGATATTCAAATGACATTACGACTATGCATTTCATAACGGAACATGTAGAGCGGCCATGGGGTCAAGCTAACATTAACGCTTTTAAGCAAACGAAATGTTACAAGTATATGCACTTATGAACATTGGCACGTGCATTAATGCAATTCCTTTTCATGAATTATTATAAAATATCGAGTACGAACACAGCTACAGGGTGTTTCAAAACCTTATACACTCTCATAAATAAAATTTATTTTCTACAAGTGAGACTTAACCGCTGTGGAGATTGAACTTTTAACAAGCAAACCGAACATTGTATGGGACAATAGCGTAACTTAGAAGAAGAATATGGGGTACGCTGCTTTTATGAACTTTTACGTAAGAATTTGGACAGTATCCACTATGGATAACATGCAGTTCATCATGTCGGAGTAAACGAAGACAGAGACGCGATGGCACCACGGAGCGATGGATTCGGTTCCTGAAGAAGAGGAGGTCTAACAGCTGATTCACTTGGGATATGAAGGCAATCGTTATCGCGTGGGTGATACGATATTCACGTCGATCTTTCGAGAAATTTATTACACACGAGGATGATCGACGATCTTTGAAATATATTAACAGCTGATATGAGAAGGTACTGAAAGTGTTATGACTTTCTGATATGATATTTTCATGAACACTGGGCATACTTGTATATATTTCTAGTAGGAGTTCTACGTTTATTTAGACATGGCTTAAACATTATTTGTTCCAAATTTTGCTAGAATATGGCGTTACCATATGATATGGCAGGCACCATTATACGAAATTCTCACCATTGGTTGGCTTTATTAAGCAGATGTTTGGTCTTTTAGACATTTTTCAGTAAGGATAGTTTTCTTGGATAGTTATTTTTTTGTGGCGAGTATTTCGAACTCGTGATCTGCAATTGGATTATTTAAATTACTTCGTCAGTTCATTGCATACTAGCGGGTGTGTATTATTCATCAGTAGGGATTTTTCCATTGGATTGTTTGGAGATATTAAGATGTTATTCACTCAAGTGAATGAATATTGCTTTTATGTGACAAATAGAGACTTGTTGATTCCAATTTGGTACATTCACTCATTAGACGACGAGATGGGGCCTTTCGCTTTAGGCGATTGCGTGGTGGTACACATCTTTACCCATCGTTCAGGGCATTATCATGATAGTCTGCGAGGCAAGGCCTTTCGTATTTATACGATTGCGTGGTGGTACTCATCTTTACTTGCCATTGAGGAACTCATTTTTATCATCCGAGTGTGGCGAGTATTGTAAGAGGATCAAACAAGAAACTACATATCAGTCGAATTTTGTTAAATAAATTAAAAATACATGTCAGCAGGGTTACATTTTGTAATTCTTGTTTGCCAATCCAATATTTTGTTGCTATACTCATTTGAGAGTACATTCATTTAACAGCTGATACAGCTGATGCTTTTGATAACTTTTTATGATTGAATTTAATACCTTTGAGAAGGATTTAAAGTAATTGAATCTTGTAAGATGAATCATTAATGGTCAGATTTATTTTGAGGCAGATCAGTATTGCATATTTTGATATGAGAGATTATAGCACATTGGTGTTTTTCTGTGAAGTGAATTATGAGAATTTTAAGAGAATTTATGCTATTTGAAAGCAGATCTTGAATTTGATTACGATTACTAAGGTGATATTTTTCCTAATTGTTTAAGAAGTTGTCTAGATGTGATCAGATTAATTACAGTTATTGGAGATTGTGTGCGTTGATAATTTGAAGCCAGTTATGTATTTTTGTAGATCATGCAACGTGGTTAAGTGAAGTTTGTGATAGGCATTTTGTGGAAGTTGCCAAGTGGAAGTTGCAATATTGCTAATGTATTTTGAAGCAGACATGAGGTTGTCGAACCCAGTCTAGCATAATTTTTGAGATTCATGCTGTGCGCTGAATATTTATGGAGTTTTGTGGAATAATTGTGGTATTCAAATGTGATATTTGATAAAGTGAGAATATATAATGTAGTTGTGGATAGTGAGATCCAACGTGATTTTGTGAAGGCAATAATATTTTTGGCATGATAATTGAATACGAGATATAACTTGGAAGTGATAAAACTGTAAGACAACGTTCTATAACCCATATTAAACAATTTGTTAGGAAATTACACAATTAAATAATGTTGATAATACAAGATTTTCTGATAATAATAATTAATGAAATAATAACCTGAAATTTAAGCATATTAATGATCTGACCTAATGAAATAAAAATCAGAATGACTAGATGAAATAATAAAAATCTAAATAACCAGATGAATAAATCAATGAATTAAATAAATGGATGAATTAAAGATTGAATAAATAAGCTGATTTAAATAAATTAATAGATGATTAAATAGATGATGAATAACTGAATTAGAAGGTGATAATTAAATAAAGAAGCTGATGATTAATAAATTTAAATGGATTTAAATAAATTTAATTGAGATATGATTTGAAGATTTGCAACTTGAGTTGATGAATTAAACAATTTATATTGATGATTTAGGATGATTTAATCTGAAGGAGATGATGAAATGAGAGAGTGTGAATAATTAGAAAGCATAAAGAATTGATGATTATAATATTCATTTAAATGATTTGATGATAATGAATTAATTATTCTGACTTGAATATATTGAATTTTGAGATGAGAACTAAAGTGAGAAATATTTAATTTTGATGATGATGATGATTATAACCAATGAGTAGTGGATTTTCTGTGATTCACAAACAAGCAATTATTAATGACAGTGTAAATAGTGTAAATTAATTATTCGATGTTTAGGAGCATTTTACTAATATATTCAGCATTTGAATAATGCCATGCAAGCCATAAATTATGTGATATTTAAATATGTGATTAGAATATATGTGTTTAGACAGATTAATTAATATTTTTACAACCACACTCATGATGTTAATTTAAAGAGAAGTTAGGTCTCAGTTATCACGAATGTCAGTGACGCAAAGACATAGTGCTACGGTGATCCTGAGAACCCAAGAGAACTTTAGAAAATTTTCCTATTTTATGTGGATTAAATACACTTTGAGTAGAATAGAGATGGTTCGATTTTCTGGACAATGACAATTTAACGTTGGCATTCGACCATGCTCTCAGGTAGGATGAGTGTATAATATGTCTGTCTGACTATCAAAGTTGACTAAATTTGTTTTTATCTTAGTTGTGATCTGATGGTGATGTGATTTTCTTATTTCTTTCCTTGTCTTAATTAAGGCTTATTCAGGAAGGATGTGGTTTGCTAGGGATTCAGTTGATGGCGCCCATTTATATTTGCATTTTTTTAATTAAATTTAAACCCGTAACGACGCTGGAGATACTTTATCTCGTGTTACCCTCTGCTTTTGTGATATTTCAACTGAAATTCCGACACATTCCTTATTTGACTTCATGTTCATTTAACTCCGCTCTGTCCTGGAAATCCAGGAATGCGATGTAATAGCAGATGGGTCATCGCATCCCCAGGACGAACGGGTACAGTAACATACATTCATTCCATTCCTGATCCGGTCGGAGACTGGAAGCAGGCTGTGGATTTTCATTTTCATTTTCGTATCATACATCCCCCGAGTATCGAATAAAATTTGCTTTATTAATTTCAGAGAGTTCTTTCACGTCTAAGGAAGGATATTATGAAACAAGAAATCAAAAACCAAGTTTTATCTTCGCTCCAGTGTGTGCAAGCTAACTTTATTGACTTTGGATATTACCCGGGTTCCAAACTAACAAAGACCTTCATTAACACATCCAGAATATATGCAAAGTTTCAAAAGTGAGAAAAGAGAAAACTTACTTAATACAGAGAGATTAGGTCTACGCATATCTTCCATATGGAATATGGAAAATATTACAATTGCATAGCCAACATGCAATAATGCTATAGTTACTGTAACATTTTGTCGGTGGTATGGACTTGAATTTGTGGGCAAAACAGAATAAATTCAAAAACACTATCAGTCGGTCACTCGGGGCGTGCCGGGTTAATATTTGGGAATCACGCTGGCAGTAATTAAAGTCTAGGTATTATCAGAAATACTTAAATAAAGACACATACAATTGGGTGGATTTATAAATAAGAAACATAAATTTAATATCTGAATAAATGACAAGAAACAAAATACAAAATACACTAATATAACTATACAACGTCTTCAAAAAATTAAAATCTGTCCTCACACACGACCACATCTACAGTACCTCCCTACCATTAATCTGCCATCTATAATGCTTAATTATAATATTGTGTCGGATATCTTACACACAGTCATTTATTTCAAAAGTTATTTCAATCTGCCAATATTTGCTTAAGTTGGCCAATGCTTCCTTAAATTTTTCAATATTTACGCAAACGACCAATGTTTAATTAAATTATCACCCATTCCTAGAAGTAGCAAAGAATTGTTTAGCTTAATATGAAATGTTATGTGTTTATAAAATTGTATTTGTTTATAAAACTTAAATTGTTAAAAAATGTTTAAAACATTCTAATTGTTAATAACAGAATTGTTTATAAAATTAAATGATAGGTGAAATGTTAACTGTTGATAACATTTTAATTGTTTATAAAATTGTTGATAAATTTTAATTGTAGATGCAATTTTATTTGTTTATATAATTTTATTTGTTTATAAAAGTTTAATTATTTATAACAAATTGATAATAATTTTCTATTGTTGCTGACATTTCAATTGTTTATAAAACGTAATTGTAGATGAAATTTTAAGTATTTATAAAATGTTCCTTGTTAAGAAATTTTAGTTCTTTATAACAAATTGTTGATAAGATTTAAAAATTAATGATATTTTTAATTGTTTATAAAAATGGTCACTGTCAATAACAATAATAATAATGTTATTGGTTTTACGTCCCTTTTAACTACCCTGGCTTTTAGAGACGCCGGGGTGCCGGAATTTTGCCCCGAAGGGGATCTTTAACGTGCCAGTAAATGTACTGACACGGCTCCCTCGCATTTGCGCACCCTCAAATGCCAGCTGACTGCGCCAGGTTTCGAACCTGCAACCTTGGGCTCAGCAAGCGAGAACGTTACCCCTGAGCCACGCAGCCAGACGTGTCAATAACATTACCATTGGCAATCGGCATCAATGCTTATTAAGATTTTACACTTGGAACAGCAATTGTTGGTTAGGATTTTCACATACCTTAACGTATATCTGATCAATTGCTTATAATAAAAATGTATTGGCAATTTATTATAATATTAACATTTACTTAGCAATGTTTATAGAGAGTTATTGGCAATATTTAATTAAATTGTATTGGAAATTTATTAATACGAATTTTGCAATGTTTATAAAAATATATTGTTTATGTTAGTCGGATAATTCGCCTGGCATCAAGCATCTATCGGTTTACGTTAGTCGGGGTGAAGTACCTTCGTACATCAAATACTAGCTTGTGGGTTTACTGATATTTACTGTCTACATGTTCACCGACATGGACCATAACAAACTATATAAAATCAATAATCAAACTTAAGAATCAAGAACTCCAATTACCCCATACACCTCATTATAAAATCTCAATAAATCTGAATATATACTTGACTACCCTCTATACTGTTCTGTTATCACAAAGGATAGATCTTCTGATACAATTGAACCCTTGCTCGTGGCAAATACAACTGGGGATGGATGATGTCACTTACCTTCTTGTTCTGTTGAATTTTTTTGAGTTCTTTCTTATTCCTAGCGTGTTTTAAGGTGCTATTTCTTTACTTTTCAAAGGACGTTTCCACCCCTGAATTTTATGTATACTGTATATGAGGTCTTACGCAATTGCCTCCGACGTCCTCATTTTCCTGGCCTCCTATTACTTTCTCGAAGGTTCAGCGCTTTCACAACACTTACGCTGATTTACCTTCGCACCCAATCGGCTTACTCTGAATCACCGAATTACTTGACCGATTACCCACCGCAATACATAACATGCACCCTATTTTCCATGTTTCTCAAACACCTATTAAACATCCAGTATTTAGCATTTCTACAATTATTATTATTAACATCATTAATATGCTTATTCCTGATTTTTCCATAACATAATAAGCTTATTATTATTATTATTATTCATAATTTGCCCATGGCACAATAATTTGATTATTATTATTATTATTATTATTATTATTATTATTATCCTTAATATTCTTAATTTTCTTCAAAGTAAAGAACTTCTTCTTCTTTTATTATTCTTGATTTTTACAGCACGTAAAGACATTATTATTAATATTAATCTTGGTTTTCATTCTTCGTAAAGACATTATTATTATTATTATTATAATTATTATTATTATTATTATTACTATTAATTTTGATTTTAACTCAACGTAAAGACATTCTTCATATTATTATTATTATCCAATGTTCTGGGCATTACGAAGCTATCGTATTCACTTGCGGGAAGACATTAATCGACCCTTATTTTGACATTACCCGTCTTCATTATTACATAAATAACAATTTTTCCTACTACGTATTTTTGGCAACAAATCTACGTCATTCTATACATTTTTCTCCAGGCCGCAATCTTACGTACTACATTAGGACGACGTCATACATCTTTAATTATCATTTTCCCCATTTCTTAAATAATACAAATATATACTCATCTGGTTTGTACTTCATGGTAGGTGACATTAGATCTCATCCCCGAACTTGGGTTTAGACGCCCATTTCACTGCTCAGCCGAGGTTGACATATCTCTCCTCCCATATTTTCGCCACTCCGTTGCATAGAATTACACATTCTTGCAATACACTAATCAAAAACACAAAAGTTAGTCTTCTTAAACATTCGAAGAATGCACAACATTAGTGTGTCCCCGCGAGACACTCGCGTACGTTCGCGCACTTACTTAAAATGTATGTAGACTCTTTGCGCTACAAGTTCATAACCTTACTGGTTTGTTATTCGGATCGATTTCAGAACCAACTGAGACTGTAACCCATATTATAATTTCAGCACTTTTCACGAATCGGACTTGCTTTGTATAAGTCCCTTTCTCGCCTCAAATCTGGGATCGACCGGCACACGCTATCACCGGTAACGACGTTTTCGAACTGGCAGACAATGGCTTCCAACCTCCTGCCTATATTAGATCATGTCCAGGCACGGCAGTTGGCATGAATATTTTTAGCTGAGCTCCGCTAATTGGGTCATCGAACTCAGGATTGACATTCCCTTAATGTTCGTGATTCGCTGATTTGAAATGTGGTATTTGTTTTCAGAATCGATCATTCAAATTCCTAGAATGTGGATCGCGTGGGTTTTGGGAGTTCACATACTCAAGAGATGGTTAGGGGATTCCCACATTTAGCCTTCCACTCCAATCGCGTCGCCCCTGCGTGTGTATAATTAATTTTTGGCCTCCATGCGTAATTTATAAACTTCATTTTCACCATTTGCTTTTTATTCTTTTTGTAATTAGGATATTATTTTTTTACATAACGGGCGTCTTTTCATGCCTTTGTAATTGATCCAAATCAGCTTTAACACGGCATATTCATTGAAGTCACGTGTTTTATCCGAGAGATGGCTCCTCCTACTGCATGCTTACTAAGGAATAGTATTTCCCCGGCATTCTTAGATCTGAGTGTAATCTCTCGCGGTTTGTTTTCACAAACCGATAAACGAGCCCGCTTCTCATCTTAGTGCTCTTTCCAGGGTCCATCTTTTGCAGGCTCCAATGTATTAAATCATTCACTTTCGCTTTGCATTTTATTTCATAACAATGTACCTATTTATTTGGCCTGGCGATAGTAAATTCGTATAGGAGACTTGGTACATGAAAATTATCTTACACCAATCTATATAAATAAAGTAAGCATCTTTTCTGGACCTTTCGAATTGTCACCTGAACTTTTGTATCCACCCCGGGTAAAGTTAATTATGATCAAATATATCCCGAGTTTAATTTTAGCTGTGTCGTTAGTTGTTGTAGGGCGTCCAAACTACTGAAGCGAATGGCATACAAATTCGTATTCATGTAGAAGGCAGCACTTCTAAAACACTAGGCTTATGTAATACCAAGATGTGAAGGGGTTAAGAAGGAGCTTCAAATCGTGGTATGATGATATTGCGCTATCTGTTTCCGTCGCTTGACATGATAAGGATTCACTTGCTTCCGTTATTCTGAGAATATCACTAGGTGAGGAAAGAACGTTCCTTTTGTGGATATGTCAACAAACCGTTGTAATATATACAAGAAGTTGCGTGATATATATTACTTCGCATGAGCCTTGGAGTGAATCCCAACGCACATTACTTGAAGTCTGTCTCCAGTCAGGTGTACGGATGATTGAACCTCTTTCGAGCTATTTTATGTTTATGTCTGCTTGACTCAAACATCCATGGTTTATTCTCGCAATGCTTGCAATAGATTCCAAAGTTAGAGTAATTTACCCTTCACTAAACAATGAATCAGTGTAATTTGCTGCTCTTTTAGTGAATTAGAATATAAGGCTTTCTTCCAAGTGGTTGTCCCATATCTTGCTGTCATCGGACTTTTCTTTGCTTTCTTCGAAGACGGGGATATAATCTAGAAGTTGACGTCTTCTTTTAAATTACTAACCCGTCTACTACTGGTAAGAAACTAATCTTAAATACTGTATAAGTGCACAGTGATTATTTGCAGCCTGATGTTGGCATTGAACTATGACGCAAAAACGGTAACACCCTATTTGCACTGAATTTTACGAGAATTAATTCACTCCGCCGAAGTTATAACGTATTTCTGCCTGTTGGGAACAATATTAACAGTTTCCTATTACATTGTACGTGAAGCAGAGCAAAGAGCCGCTCCTGAAACCAACAATCACCGGTACCGCAAAATAAGAGGGATTGAAGAATCTCGGGTTGACCACATTGTTAATATTGAACATTTAATTGACAATTAAATTGTAGCAATTTCTAACATTCATGCTTACAGCGAGACATCTGCTTAACCCACGTGGTTAGATATTGGTATTTCACCATGGCAATATCAATCTAATGATCGGTGGTGCGTGTTAAGAACGTGCAGGTCTGTCATTTTTATTCCAAAATTGATCTATAACTGATTCCTCCTCGCAAGAATGATTAGCCTGTAGATTTATGATTTATTCCTCGTTGCTCCGATTTGGCATTGACTGGAATCAGGTCAGTAGATTTACTACACCATCTATTATAATATAATTCGCTCATAAAAATTAGAAAAGCAACGTGAACCTTCATTGTTGTTTTTTTTGTCGTGTGGCCTCCTGAGAGGCTGAGTGCAGGACTTTCTAGTCGACGCCCGTGGGCGACCTGCGCGTCGGGATGAGAGATAGAATGGATTAAGATGAATAAAACTGGGCAAGGATGTGGAAGGAAGCGGCCGTGGCATGTCAGACGGTACCGTCCCAGCATTTGCCTAGTGTTGAAAATGGGAAACCACGGAAAACCATTTCAAGGACGGCCGACGGTGGGGCTCGAACCCACGCGTCTACCAAGTCAGCAGAGAGCTTGGCCCCATGACCTAAGGCTGCGCTTTAGCTAGCGTAACCACTGCTGTCGGTACCTTCTTTGATGTTATGGTTCATAAGTGCAGCAGTGCTTTTGGTAGTGCTTGAAGATCTCGTCTGGAATTCTCTTCTCAATAAATATGTCCTTTCATTGCAAGGCAACTGCGGTGAAGCAGAAGAGGTAGTTCATTTAATTTAATGAAGTCTGTAACTTGCAGTAAGATCCTTGACGAGACATCCCATGGGCAACATAGACCTTCAGTGACAAAGGTAAGCATGTATTTTTAATAATGGGCGCGCCTTCCTGAACCAAGAGTAGGAACAGCCACGCAACTTGTAATTGCCGGCCTTGTTATCCACCACGACTGCCGCAGAAGTCTTCCTGCCATCAATGGAGGGGCCCTAATTGGACGCAATGAGACGGCATGGGAAATGGACTTTAAAGTGGCTTTCAATTAAGGGACACGTGCTGTATGTGACAGGTGACTAGAACCACGTTGTAGCCTAAAGACCGTCTTCAATACGCATTCGCATCCTTCAAGTTTCTTTCTGAGAGCGGCATTAAGAATTACTACCATCATTTTAAAGTTACTCACGATTTGTTGCCAAGCTATTAATGAGTAGTTACGCTGAAATTGCCAAGCCAAGTTTAGTGGAATTACAAGTGTTTGATGAAATAGAGCCTTCGTGGCTAAGGCGGTAGCACGGCGGCCTCTGACCTCTGGGTCCGTGGTTGAAATCCCGGTCACTCCATGTGAGATTTGTGCTGGACAAAGCGGAGGCAGACAGGTTTTTCTCCGGGTGTTCCGGATTTCCCTGTCACAAATTTCATTCCAGCAACACTCTCCACTATCATTCCATTTCATCTGTCATTCATTTAATCATTGCCCCAGGGGAGTGAGACAGGCTTCGGCAGCCGGCACAGTTCATATCCTCGCCGCTAGATGGGGGCTTCATTCATTCCATTCCATGATCCTGTCGGCCGACAGGAAACAGGCTGTGGATTTTCATTTCACAAGTGTTTGATGACAATGATCTCCTACCTATATATTTCAAGACAGAATTTTGATAACTTTTCTGTAACATGTTAACCTAGTCGATTGACAATAATAAATACGGTACTCAGCTTCATTTGTTTATTAAAAATACTTCAAAATGTAATTTATTTTAAAAATGTAATTGGAAATTTTAGTATACTATTGACAGGGTACACAGTCTAAGTTGTATTGTTGGTTATATACGTGTTGATACCTATTGGATTTTAAATACATGTCCAAAGTTTAGTGTCATTCTATCAAGTACGATCACTTTCTGCAAAAGAAATGCCTATTAAGTGCTATGGCATTAAGAGGATTGTCGACAGCAGAATCAAAGTTGCCGTCTTCAGTCGAGAATTCACTCTCACACATTTCTCTCAGCGTTAAATCCAATTTGTAATCCATTTCCCTTATCACCACGTATCCCAATTAACTCCAAGCAGGTTCACAAACATACACGACTTCAAAATATACCACAAGCGGGAAGCCAGCTGACTGCAGCATGTTCAAAGAATACTTATTATAAATCCAGGTATTCATGGAACTTAAACACATCAATATATTCTGATAGAGAATGATTCTCGCGTTGTCCAGATTACAAATTGCGTGGCTGGAAATAATTTCAAAAATAAGATTCAATAGATTCAAATCACAAATTGTATTATAAACGTCAAAACGCACCACCATTCGTAGTTAGATAATACAGTATATTAGTGTATAACATTAAACCTCAGCACAGCGATCAGGATCTGATGATCACTGTTTGATGAACGAAACGCGGAAACCTAGAAAATGCCTCATTATAATAGTGACCATAAACTAATACATGTGGTTTCTTCCAGGAGTGTTATTTACATATAATATACTGTACATTGTACCGTGTCCAGTCATTGGGCAAATTCGTGTAGAATTACAAATCAACCTTAACCCTTTATCGAGCAGAATAGTACAGTAGTAAATATATTTTATTTGTATTTACATTTAATTATTTTAGCCTAATTATAATTAATATGAATTTATATTTTGTTTTCTTTAACATTTTAATGCTCATAATTACTTTTATAATTTTACTATTAATATGGTAAAATTATTAGAAATGTCCTTTTTATAAGCTTATTTATTTTAAAAATTTAGAGGCATATTAAGCATTACTAGTAAATTAAAAATAGTAAACAATTAAAATAAAAAATAAAGAAAATTAGGATAATAACAATTAAAATTAAGAATGCGTTATTTTTCTTACCGTTTTTAATTTTTTTTTTATTTTAATTGTTTTTATTAAAACATTCACCCTAGGTCAAGGAGATAAACTAATAATATTTGATTTACAAAAACATTAACACTTCCACAAGAATTAGTTAAAATATTAGTGAATATTGACAATATTGATTGTCCTTTGGTAGGTGGTTAAATATACTGACCAATAACCTATAAAGGGTTAATAGCCTATGTAGAATAAATTAAAGCACGGCTCTGTTTGCTATTAATTTAAAGATTTCACTCATGGATAACCTTACGGTTTCCAAAATGTTATGTAAACTTTTGAAGCCATATTATCCTGTGTTGCCTATACAAACTGTTAGTTGTAACTCTTCAGCCCCATTATTAATAATGTTCATAATTAATACATGTATTTTTTCAGGAGTGTCCATTTACAATATATAGAATATGTAAATAACACACCTGGAAGAAATTACATATATCAGTTACGGTCACTATTGTAATGGGGTAACTTTCAGGATTACCCGGTCGTCATCAAATCCTGGACAAATGTTAATCAGGGCTGTGAACTCTTCAGTGAAGAACAACATAGTTCGTCTTGCTCATCAAACGTGGCCATGAGTGTCTCATTAAGTTATTTTATGTATATTACGCTCATATTCTTGAATAATGAAGCAGATATTTATGGTAAAATTATATGTTTGCAGTCATTACACGAACACTTTCTTCATCCATTTTGCTACAACACTGACGTATTAATTTTATTAGCAATATGTAATAAGCCGGAGCACAGAAGCACGGAACTAATGCTAATATCAGCTCTGCGGGAACGTCTGGCCTCGCGCGGAATGGAAATCACGTGACATGGATCAGCGCTTCCTACTGGCCATATGGACTAGTTCGTCTTTGCAGGAAATGTAGATGTGGACAAGTTCGTGTTTCATAGGCTTGTATCATGGGACATATTCACATATTCAGGTTTGCTTAAATGGCACGATCTATTTACATTCCGCTCATCTTGTACGTCCCGTTCCATATTGTATCGCATTTTTTTTTCAATTGTGGACATGCGTGTCACCTCCTCAATTAATCATGCATATGACAGTGTTTACATTGATTGACATTTAGAATACAGGTAGACCTTAATTTTGTTATACTTTGTCATGTGTAGAACCTAAAATAATAAATTTGATTTTTTTGCTTGTCCTGTGTCTAATCGGTTTAAGAATCATACAAAGGCGACCGAACCGATTCCCACGAAATTATCAGTATGACTACATTTGTCGAAATCTCATGCCAGCCAGTTTGTGCCTGTTATTGAAGAATCTCGGAAGACTAAAGGTGGGGAACTTTAATTAATATTTGATTTCACACTATCGAGTGCTTTATACGAGGTGAAACAGCTGCCCCTAATTACATTGTTTTATGCAGCCCAACTAACGCTTGTTGTCAGAAGGTCGATATTTTTTTGGCTGCTAGTTGGGCTGCATAAACTAATGTTATCAGGGGCAGCTGATTCACCTGGTGAATTCCTGTCATTAAGAGTCTATCAACACAAACTAATTTCAAAAAATATCTGAAATAAATTGCATGTGATTGAGGTATACAGTATATAAACTCGTATATATTGTTATGGAATATTGAAGATATCTCAACCCGGCAGCGTAGCCGTGCGCGTTTAATCGATCAATGTGAGTGCGAGCTGCAGCAAGTCCGGAGATCAAAGGCTCGATTCCCGGCGGTGATCCTGCTGTTGTTTTCCCCGGATTTTCCCCACACCCTGTCCAGACAAATTCTGGGAGGGTACCTTATTCCTAGTCCAGAAGTATGTACTCAATCCTCGATTCTAATAATTACGGCTACACACACTACTATAGTCGCCATTTAAAGAGAGGTAATCAGACAAATTGATCGCACAACTCCATGCACCAAACATATTGGTACTGTACCCGATTTCAGCAGTGTCGTGAATGCCACAATCCAAGAAGACAGCGGATCAAATAACATCGGCAGTACCCCGGCTAAAAATACATACCGTAATATCAGGCATCACACACTCTGCAAATCGTGGACACATATCAGGTGAATATATATATAACAAGCAATAGAAAATCCTCCACAGGATCAGCGACAACACACACACACACACATGAGCGCAAGACTCTCATTCACTCGGGCGTAACAGGGACAAAGGAATGGATATAATGATTCAAGCCGCTATAATAACCATGGCATGTTCCTATCCTCCACACTATCTATAAAAACAACGCAAGAGTAAATTGAAAATGGTATTAGCATACGCAAATGCGTGCCCAAATTTTATTCAGAAAAGAGAAGACACCGCAAAAATGGATATAATAAAATCGAGAATCCAAAACTGAATGTAATTACAATTGATGTCTTATGGCACACATTCTGACATAACGTCAGCTAAATTACACAAAAAAAAATTACTTAAAGATCAACAACAAATTGGCAACTTATCGCAATGCCTTTTCTATCAGGATTAATGAATAAAAAAAATTATAAAGAGCGAAGAAAAAAAAACACAACCCCCTTAATAGAATTAAATAGTGACGGCCTCTCACTATTTACAGTATCAAAATATTACTCTATACATATATCCTGATTTTTATTCTTCATTGGATTACCGAAATATCTTTTAATTCTAATTACAAAAATTTAAGAAATACCTAATTATAATTATATATGCGTCATTCTAGGACAGTATCTACACCAATGTTCCTCCACTAATCCACATAGACCTATTATTCATCAATATTTACTGACGGTGATCAACATCGAGGTTAACGAGCAGATAATGGCCTAGCGTTCCGACCGATAAAGGTGAGAATGCTATCCACTAAGCCCCTGTTCTAACCAGTCTTCAAAACAATAACAATAATCATATAACTGAATTAGCAGCAACGTCTTGAATACCAAACTTTTGGAGCCCCCGGTATCGCCAACCCAGCTGATCTACAAGAACTCGACAGTCTGCCAAACAGACAACAAACGCAACCAAAATGGTCCTAACAATACGAATATAAAGCAATACTGTCTTCAAACACAGTAAAAGAAATCTAACAGCAGTCGAAATAAACTCCACCAACCCTAATAACACAACGTTCCAACGAACGGCAATCACAGCTCACAGCTGACTCATAAAACTGCAATCCTAATCATCTACACCACGCAGCCCAAATAACAACAACAACCAATGACAGAGGAAAGGTTCCCAGAACAAAACGTCCCTTACAGGGGTCGACCTTCGAAAAACCAACAAAAAAACAATTGGTATTTTCGCACCCCTCTTCAATGGTAAACACCACCATCCCACACTATGCTATCAAAAATGACCATCTCTCCCTCAAGTTATGTAATTCAAAGACGTTGATACTAATTTTAAATATGCTTCATAAGCGATAACTGTTACAGATCGAATGACGATCTCCTAGTGCGTGTTAACAAAGCACGACATATTTCTGACCATAATCCGTCTCAAGTTACATTTATTGTGAGTGTCAACTCAAATACATTTTCCACTTATGTGTGCACTATATTCAGTAAACCTTTAAATAAATAATTATGTATATACACTGTGTCACACAATAACAACAGTCGAGAATAATACTCGATTCAACATTACATTTTATAATTCAAAATTGTTTTCGAAAGAACTCTTCATCTGAACGATCAGAATAGCAACCAACTTTAAATCAACGAGACATGTTCTAATAGTCAAAACTGAAAATTAACTATCCTTTCAAAGAAAGAAAAAAAATTCTTGTTGGAAAATCTCAAGTCAGGATTGAAGTCCCAAATTTCTCAAAATCAAAATTGATCGGGATTTTCTGAAAATCCGAGGTAAGATTTGATTCAAATTCCAATATCAAAATGAAATAAATTCTCAGAGTGAAAATTTCAAAATCCAAAATAATTCAAAATTCAAAATTCCGAAAATAATTCAAATGGTAAAGTCAGATAATAGTGCCACAACACAATGTGAAAGAATCACCAAAGATCAAATAGCTAACTCTCAAAATTCAAAATAATTCAAAATCTAGGAAAATCTAATTTTTAAAAGCAATTTTCAAAAATTAACTCCTCCAAAGTTGCGAAGTGGCAACAGCGCAGAAATAAGAAAAAAAATGCAAAGAAGCAAAGTGCGCAAGAAACTGTTCATCCCGGAACACTCTTAAATCCGGAAATAATTAAAATGCGAAACCACGAGGTCGAAAATATCTAATCTGGGGAAGAAAATCTTACAATTGGAAAAGCCAGCGATAAACATCGAAACGAGGACTCCACTAACCCACGCACGGTCAGAAAGCAGATAACTCGCCTGCAAATATCCCCAGACAGGCTGGAATTGAGGCTCACAAGCCCACTCAAAGCACACCGTAACTTGCTTCGATGAATAAAAATCACTGACCACAAGATCCAAACCAACTACTTAACAAAATTACTACTGAAATAAAATGATCACGCAAAGCATCTACGAGAACATAGAACTACGAACTGGGGCTACAAATATTGAAAGACTTGTCTTACATTCTGCTGGATTGGAGGCGAACAAAGTGAAGATCCATTCACGTTCAGAAAAGGCGCTGGTTTCCATTTCACTCGGCTGACAACTGGGTAGCCTCGCTTCAAACCACGATCCCTCTTCCCTGGTCCGCCTAGAAGCTGCTCGTTCCCTGACATCGGCCATCCTAATTCTTGAGAAGGGCTGACTGCCACGGCAATCGGATCGCCCCCTGACAGACACCTCGTTCGATCCCTGGTCTCCGTCCTGGCGTTTTCTTCTTCTCGTCCCTCCAGAAAATCGTGTAGTCTCCTTCCATAATTGCGTTGGCCATAATTCATACTGTTCTCTAGTAGATTGTGCATTTTTTTTGAAGTGGCTGCGTGAACTTTGCTTTTCCGCATATCGTTCTAAGTGACTCCACTCGAAGGAATTCTCACTTTCATGATGTAGACCGCATTTCCCTCAGCATTATTTAACACAATACCATAACTTCCTCTGATAAATCACATTCTCCTTCCGGCCACGTGTTCATAATATTCTCCATTTTATTGCCGACCACTACCTTCTCGAACATATCGTTCCGAAGAAACGTGTCTCAAGGCGCTTCCTTACAACATGCACGTGCAATACTTTTCAAAAAGTATATTCACATTTCCCTATTCTCCACGACTACGTTACACAGTACTGACAATTTATTGTCTCCCCATGCCACCGGTCTTTACTGTGGAATAATCCAAAACTCACTCAAAATCACACAGACTTCCGTGCTTCAAAATACATTAGCCTATTTAGACACGATGTTTCACACGTTCATATCACTTCCTTAAACATCACACACCAACAACCACTGTCGTAATCCCTTTCCGCAGCACACTGCTCCCCTCGCTCTGCTCAAGTAGACTCTCCCCTCACGTCAGCTGACACTCTGACGTCTTCCTTCTCTCGCCTTCTCGAACATCTGTTCCTTTACTCAGTGCTGCTTACCGAAACTCGGACATGAATATCCTCAAACATACTTCGGGCATTACTATCCACAGAAGACATTTCCTGATTATAACTTAATTAATGTCTTCCATTTATTTCCCAAGGTCAATGCTTCCAAATGCATTAAGTAGCCTACTAGACAAAATAAAACATTCCATTTCTAACTTCGCTCACCGGATCTTCCAATCCCATTCCTTTTTCTCCAAGAACCGGCTATGGTCTATCTCGAATGGATGGTCCAATAAAATCCTCCCTTTCTAGAAGAAGATTACATTCAGCTAACAAGCTTCTTGTTGGGCAATATTTCATAACATAAATCTTGTATAATGGACCTGTTCCAAAATTCATTCTTCCAAAATTAATTAAATGCTGTCTTTTTTTTAAGGCTGCCTTTCATATCAATACCTCGTATCTCTTTATAGGAATTCGGGGACAGTACCATCCTAGAGATGAATTATAAACAACAAAAACGATATCTGTCGGCAAACATTGCTTAAATTGCAAAGCAAGTGTGAAACAGGACTGGAATGTTTCCCGGGTCAGATAGTTCAGTGCTCACAGTAACTTGTAACAAGACATCAGCTTGAACGTCTCTCCATGTGAACCTGCACTTGGGGCAACAATACCATGTTATACACGTCACTCGCAACACAAGATTAGGCTAGAAATCTTTTGGTGGCCATGCATCTTCCAATTATCATTTCACATCGTGCTCCCTGGGATGGTACAAATTCCGAATGGACATTTTCTGTTTCTAGAAATCAAACCTTTCCGTGTTCACACGCGTGAATTCCCTCACGCACTTCAAACTATCATTTAAGTGATCACAAACGCACCCTAGCAATGCCACTTGACACTTCTCCGTGAAGTGTATTCAAGATGACCCTAACAACGTGCGGTTTAATAATGCAGGCAGTTTATATTATGTTTACAGACACATATGCTACGAGAAATATGCGAACCATTTTCTAGGTTACATTAACGGAGCATCCAGTTTTGAACCCCACAGTTTCTCTAAAGAAGAGCACTACACAAATAGCAGACTTTCTTCTGACTGATACATAGGCCGTGGAAGGTGAGAGTTGATTTCTTGAAAGGTTCTTAAGTAATGAAATATCAACTCGAAAGTGTTGAGAGTTTCAAGCAGCTGGCCATCGTGTGGTAGGCCTTTGCTGGTTAGCATTCTTGGCTGTCTCCATAGAGTTCCAGGTTTGATTCTCGTAACTGCCAAGGAATTTAAGTTTGATCTCAAGATTGAAACGGGACATACTACTCATCCTAATGAGCCAGAACTGAGAGAACGTGGGTTCGATTCCCACCTCATCCACCCTAGAAGTAGTTTACCATGGTATCTCACATTTACTCCAGGTAAATGCCGGAATGGTTCTTATTATAAGGCCATGGCTGGCTCATTTCCAATCCTCGTCTCCATTATGAATACACACACGTCTACAGATACAACAATAACTCAAGTTAGTAGACAAATTGTACGAACACCCAAGCAATATCCACGATGCCGAAGTCTCTAAATCAAATGACAACAAACCAAGAACTTTTAAAGATCATTGGTACAGAACTGCATTCATCGTGACTTCACCCAGTGTAATATGGAGCACAAGGAAGCTAACATATAAAGTGAGACGGCCGGGTACTGTGGCTAGCCGCCTATCGAGCAAGGCAGTGGCGCTAGCAGCAGGGTAGCGCCCAACTACCTCAATACATTTACACTGTTTAACGTATTTAATAATCATCACTACTTACATGAATTTCAAGTCAGTTGCTGAAAATGCAGTCCTACATTTTCTAAACACACGTTTGTAAACACTCAGCTCCACTGTTGTGCCAATATCAACTTCTTAATTATACAATTCAACTCACTCTCACCGAACTCCACATTTAATTTGGGGTGGTGCGGGTTAAACACCGTCACGAAGTTAACAACAAGGATATACTCTTACATTCACATCTAACTATACTATGGAACTTCTGGAAATTAATACTGCTATAACCTAACTGGTAAAACATAAATATGTTCTATTGTAATGCCTACGGCATGGCTCCTCGTCGCATACACACTCCCTATCATATGTACATGGATACTCGTATATAGTGACACACTCCCTTGGAAATTTGTGATGAATCTGATGATGAAGAATCTGGTACTCAAGGTTTGATGATCTCTGGAACTGATGACTTTTCTACCATTTCTGGGGTAGATCTCCCAAAGAACTAGTCCTGTTTAATTTTCACTGAAAATCTGGCTAAGTTCACTCGCTTCCTAAATTGATGCTTACCGAGTTTGCTCCGACTAATCGTTTGAAAATATCACCCGTGTAAGACATAACTTAAATCGCCAAATTGTAAATACTCGAATTATTCAAGGAGCTTGGTCTCCCGTTATATGGTACAGAACTTGCTTCGCACCTCAAAGAACTGTACCTTAAAACGTAAACCAGCTGGTACTATAAAAAAGTAATTTATGGAACTCATAGTCCCCTTGACCTCGTGACAAGACATGAGTTCTGAGTACATCCAAGCACTTAGAAGTCGAAGACCAATGCGTCTGCGAGATCTCGACTTAAAATTCTCAAGTATAGGAAATATCAGTCTGCTTCCAAGCTTCACAAATGACTAAGTATAAGGTGCGTTCAAAAAGTAACGAGCTGGAGGCATAATTACAGAAACCAGTACCTGTATGTTAAAAGTATTGGTCCTGGCTGTTGAGGCACTTGTCCCACTGTGACACGATGCGGTGAATGGCTGTTTCATAAAATTCCCTGGGCTGCGATGTGAACCAGTTCCGCACGTACAGCTGGACGTCGGCATCCGAGGTGAATCGTTGGCCCCGCAGAGCCCTTTTCAGGGGACCAAACATGGCGTAATCACAGGGAGAGTGGTCTGGACTGTATGGAGGGTGGCCAAGAATCTCCCATTTGAATTTCTGCAGGAGTGCCGCGACTGTGTTGGCCGCATAAGGTCGTGCATTGTCGTGGAGCAGAATGACCCCACGGTTGAGATTGCCTGGTCGTTTTGTTTTGAGCGCTTGGCGAAGGGTGGTCAAGGTTTGCGAGTAACGCTGGACATTCACTGTTGTCCCGTGCGGCATGAATTGTATCAGAAGGGGGCCATATTGGTCAAAGAAGAACATCAGCATTAATGGCAGCGAAGGACGATTGATGCATGCTGCTGCTCGCTTTGTATTGTCACGTGACGTGCACGCGTGCCCTCTAGTGACGGGCTGCGACCTTCCACGCTCTGGTCAGAACCACACCTCGTTACACACGCCACGATTAGCCGATGTCGTCACCGGATTGCGCATTCCAGCCTCCGGCTCGTTACTTTTTGAGCGCACCTTATATAAGAACAACTACGAGTCTCAAAATTCAAGTAAACAAAACATGCGCTAATTCACAAGTGCTTCTTACAAAATGTTTAGATCAAGTGTCTGCTTCAAAAATCTAAGGTTAAGTTGTAACTCAAAAAGTTACTCGTCAAGTGGTCCAGATCTCAACCACCAGCCCTCATCCTCCCTTTCACAGTCCAATAACTCGTCACTAAGAATACCTTCCCGGTAATTGCACTTGCCAATACCACTCGGGTAGCAACCCTCTTGATACCTCCCTCTCGTACATGGGTGCCAGATCTTGCCTACCCTGTACTGACGTGGCATTGAATGGTCAAGTCGAAGATAAACCTCGGGATTAACCTCGCTCTGTACTTATCCGGGTTACTCAAAATCAAGCAATTTGTTTTGACTTGAGTACACACCTGCCCTGACTTGCCTCACTCCTAAAGACCTAACATTACATAATCCACCCTCGACTTGTTTCCTTGTACACAAAAATTTATATTAAATATTTAAATTAAACGATATGGTAATGGATAATGTTACGTGAAATGCTGTAATAAAATATAAAAAACTAAATAATTACAAGAGATAAATATATTTACACGATTATGAAATACAGTATATACCACATAATCTGAAATATGAGTGTTTGGTTCTTGTGACTTGGGATCGTCACACATTGCATCAGCGTAGGAAGTTTAGTTACACTCTCTGTAATTATTCTTATTTGATATTTCGTATCAGTAGAGTTATTTCGTTCCCCAGAACCTACAGAGTACGCGGATTGTTTCTGTATGACTTTGGTTTCAGGGTATCCCGGAAATAAAAATCGCACGGTGCTGAAGCGTATCTTCTTGAGAAGATAAGTTACCACAAGGAAATATCGATGCTTTGTTCAGTACCTAATCATGTTGACGGGATACGAGATAGGCTACAGTGCTTCACCACAGGTCTTAAGACACTCAATTGAAGTCTCTTGCCAGCTTGCCATGTAATGAATGGCATGACAGCATCCATTACTTTCCGACCCGCTCTCGTGTATTCGGTAAGTGCTAGTCATCTAGCGCTGATTCAACGTGCTTCTGCCGTCACACGGCCCCAGCGACGCTCCGTTATATAGGGAAGTCTCCCACTGTCTAAGCACTACGTAGCGCAATGTTCATTGAACCACTGAATGTATACCTACCATAATATTAATCACTTTTGCAATCACCAGGTAGGTTCCCTGAATCCAATACAGCGATGGAACACTTAAGGCTTGTGCAAGCTACGGCAATGCTGAAGGCTTTCGTTGTAGTTATTATGAATTAATATTTTCACCGCTCAAGCGCTCCGAATTGACTATGTATAAGAGCCCGTGAGAACAAGACAAGTTGAATGGCAGCAACGCAAAGTGCTGAGCCTCTTAGCGGAAACCAATTAGCCCGGCAAAGCTTCCCGCACCGTGCACAACACCCTGGGTACATCTCAAGACCCTTAACTAGCTGCACATACTCGCCGTTGACGGGTGCATGCTTCACAACTTTCTATCAACATACCTGCGGGCACTTTTGATTGAGAGCCACAAGGAGATGAAATCAGTCTCCTGCGAGGTAATGCAATTACATCCGCTATGTAGGCTACCTGTAACACTCTCACAGCCTTTCGAGCGCATTTCTCTCACACACGCTATGAATGTGAGTTGCCAGGCAATTGATAGGCTCCTCTTCGTTATAGTCAAGTACTAACTTGAAGTTTCTCATTTCGTAATCAGTCCTAAATTCCGAAGTAACCAACTCATAATTGCGTATAATAAGTAATTCATCAACAAACTGCTTCAAAATGTGACAGTTACGTGTAGGGTTACCGAAGCTATCTGAAGGGGGTTTGATTTAATTTAACTACGAGCAGATAAATTAATTAATGGAGCTGAGGGATTGGAAAGCTCTATCTATTTTAGCGGCCAACACGTGCAGACGGATGGTGCCGATAAGAATATAGATTCAGCTAGATTATAATTTCCTATCTGCAGGACTGAGAGCACGTGACCCAACTAATATCACTGTTTAACATAACCAGTGATCTACAAATTCTTAAGGGAAGTAAAATAGCTGATTCTTCACCTCGGAGACTGTATGGGATCCCTGAAGAATTGCGATGTTCCTCCCCAACGCCTATGGATCTGTTCACTTCCATGATCTGAGAGGGTTCCTCGATACAAAATTGCAACGAATGCAAAATGCTTGCTTGCGTATTGTTCTTGGTGTACGGCTAAAGTTAAAACAGTGTTACAAACATTTTAAAATTTGAAATGTCGTCTTATGTATACAGCACACTAAGTACCATGCAGTCAGTGCATAACGGTGAAAATAGACACACTACACTATTTCTCCAAATACCTCATGATACAACCAAAAACTGTAATGTTTCATTCCGTATTTTAACTGTATTCTCTAGAATACACAGAAATTGCATCCGGGCGTACCATGACAAGGATAATGATAATCTATGAGCTGTGGAATGATCATGACCAATTACAGTATTTTAATGAAAGTGAGCCCTTTTATGATTCTTTTGCACTTAAACTATTTCCCAGGTATGTAGCTTCTTACTCAAAACAAGTAATTCCGTGACGAACCAAAGAGCCTAGACTGACAAGTGATTGGTTGGTATTGATCAGGGTCTGCAGTATAACTCTCTCTAGGTTTCAGGCAAACAACCCTGTTGTGAAAAATTATGGAAGGGGATGGAAGGGGTGTTGGGCTTCTGAGTGAATGAATGAATGTTTGAGGACACTGTTCACGCTAGAATATGGATAACATCATTTCCTGGAACCTTCCATTTATGCAGCTTATGGATTGTTTCCTCGAGTTCCTCTCATCATCATCTAAAGGCACTGCAACCACATTTGTCTTTCACTTGCTGATTGTTTTACGTCAGCATAACTTGAAGTCCAAGCATCACAGAATCCAAATGAGTAGGGCTCGGATGTGGATGCCGCAAAAAGTTTAAGAAAAGCACTTAAAATTTTCAAAAAAGACAGTAATAAATGACCTAAAATCGAAAAATGCACCATAAAATGTAGAAAATGATCTTATATTAATAAACTCTCCAATATTTCTAAAATGACATCTGAAGCTCAAACTGAAAAGTCAATCAAAATAGATTTCTAGCACTTAACAAATGGTTTATGTTCATAGCTACTAGCTTCTTCTTAACTCTGAGAGACGTAACTCTTCATATAAAACTGTAACATGACTAAATTGAGAAATAAAATGACCTTAAAATGCTCATTTCTCTAAAATATGACCGAAAAGATCTACCAATCTTAAAAAATGCTTTTAAAATGGAAAAATAGCAAAAAATGCAAAAAGATGCAAAATAAAAATGACATGTTTGAAGACGGGGTGGCCCGTCCGGAGTTTCTATGTACTTCAGCAATATTTTAGACAGCTCAGTAAAAAGATGACATGTCATCAACATCCGGGCCCTACTGATGAGCCTTCCGCGGTCTTCCTCTTCCTTTCTTCCTCTAGAACTTTCCTGCCTGTATGGTGATCACGAACTCATTATGACGTGGGGTGTGGCCAACGAGTTTAGCTTAGATTTCCAGCAGTGTACTGCATTAATCTGTTGACATGTTGCGGGAGTGCAGTGAGTCAATGGTGGGTCTCTGTTGGCCAATTGTCTCTCCCTGACGCCATTTGCTGCGGCTGCCGCTAGAGCTGAGCGGCAAATCTCACTGTGTGTGTATACCTCACTGAATATCTTATTGGTGTGTAGGTACTGTAGTTAGGAAGTATCTGTACGTTCATCTTCTCAGCTATCTTTGTAAATATTTTTGTTTGTATTGCCATGTAAGATTGGTCGATGTTCCTTCATATTCAGCGAATTTCTTCTGGGATCGTGTACCAACTTTAGTTATAGATACATCTTTTAACGTCTGACTACGTGGAAGTGTAATCTGTATGAGATTGGTTTCTGGAGCAGCAATTGCATTTAGTACTTGTTCAACGTTATGTTCACTCAACACCTGTTTTGGTCACTGTTGATTGCACAGTTCACTGTCAACATCTTACCTAATTTTGCTAGGGAACTAATTCAAATACTGTATATAATTCTTGGACATATTTGTGTTTCTTTGATCAGCTCTCCGCAGTTCAGATACCGTGAAGTCAGGGTTGCGTTTTCTGAATTGAATGTGCAGCTTACATCGAGACTATTCTATAGTAAGCCCTCACTATAAATCCTGTGACAGAATCGTCCCATTTCATTCGATAACGGGCTATTCGCACTATGATGCTTCTAATGCACCTATAGTGGCTGCAGTTACTGGATGATCCACGATAGACTCTTTGGATTCGACGACTGTAGCCTTCTTTAGGGTTTCTTCATGACAGGTGGTCATTTTCTGATCATCCTACCGCTACCAGCTTTCATGCTGTCACGCCTAGCAATGACTCCGAGAGTGGCCTGGTGATCCCCAAGCAGCAACCACTTTCCGAGGCTATTCTGATCCATCGTTATCACAATCGTTATGTTGTGCCTCCTGCCAGGATTGAATTAAGGCTGACCATCACATGAGGTACAGAAGCCTCTTGTAATCACTTCTCATATGACGCTCAGACTCTACTGGCACAATGATTTAAGGCAATTATCCAAACGCAACGCACAGCACATTCACGTTCCTACACATTCCATATAAACGCCTTTGTGACAGTGACAGTTGTATGTACAATATTCATTCGGGATAACAATGTAGATGTACGTGCCTTTGTCACCCTGTACTTTTGATTTTCTTATGGAGGAGATAAACTCTGCCTAATGAAACGTGTCGAAGGTACAATCATGGTATGGGAGATGCGGAAAGCCAAAGTGTTTGTGTTATACCATCGCCGTCTACAATTCTCAAGCCGTGTCATTAAGTTTGGCAACGCAGCCCATATGTCATATGGTAGGCCTAGTGTAAGCACGTGGTAATTGCTGACACTGCACAAACGTATAGATCTTGGCGCAAAATGTTTCCGAAAATAGAACAGAACATAACGTCTGCTAAATCTACACATAAATACAGTACACGATGTCTCTTAAGTCCGGTAACACATTTCCTAATTGATTACACAAAAACTACAAATGATACAGCTTTCCTATATATGTCATATTAAAGGGGACCTCAAATGGTTTTGTTTTCATTGTTTTCATGTTCCATTGTTCGATTTCACAGTGAATCGATATGGGCATTACGTGCAACTCGGCATTTATCTACACGGTAATCAAACTCTTGCCGCAATCTTTGGAGAATAACCACCGATACAATGGTGACAATGTCTTGAATCCTACCGTTGAGTTCATTGAGATTTTGTGGTAAAGGTGGCACATGCACACAGTTTTCGATATACCCACATAACAAATCACAGGGACTGAGATCTGGAGATCTGGGAGGACACTTGTCGAAACAGTAGTTATAATTATTCCCTGCTCGTCCAATCCAGCGTTGAGGTAACCTGTTGTTCATAAAATCAGGGACATCGGAATGGTAATGGGGTGAATCCGCGTATTGCTGGAACAGGAAATTAATTGTCGGAATTTTCTTGCAATTGTGGGCACAACCACTGCTGTATCATATCCCGGTATGTAAGTCCATATACAGTGTTTTTGGTGAATAAGAATGGTCCGTAATGTTAACGCGATGACAATGCACAGAAAACATTTACTTAGGTGAAACATGCTGCTGAAAACTATACGATTCAGGAAGTCGTCATCATCTGCCATCCATTGTTGCACTTTGATACAAAACTCATAACGCTGTTGTTTGTCATTTCCTTTGAACTGTTGCAAGAGCTGTAATTTGTATGGCTTCATACACGGTTTCTTACGTAGTGTCTTGCAAACTGTCGTACGTGGTATTGGCTGCTCCCGGGATGCATAACAAACAGATTTTTTCGGACTTCTTATGAATGCCTCTTTCACATGGTATCTGCACTCACTGTTGGTCAGCTACTTCGTTTCGTAACACACACGCAATCAGAACACACAATCCTGTCATACCAGGGATAAATAGACTTCCTGCTTGGTGCCTTTTTACGGTACTTAGTCCTAAACTCCCGTTCCACATCTGTAGCACTCTTATTTGTGTGGAGTTCCAACACAAAGAAAGCCCGCTCTCCGCCAGGAGTGGCTATCTTTACAAATGTGACCAATAGCGCTAACTGCAGTGAATGTGGGAACTACGAGCATTGGCAGTAGTATCTAAGAAAACCATTTGAGTTCCTCTTTAATATGGCATTTATAGAAAATCTGTAGCATTTGTAGTCTTTTTGTAATTGCATCACAAACAGAGGATAATATCGTGCTGTCTACTGTACTGTACCGCAATGTCCTAATGACTGAAGTTTCCTTTTCTTGCTGCTATGCTCAATGTCATCATTGACGCCACAGAAAATATATTTAAGTCTATTCTTACGAACTTAGATAATAAATTCTTCACTTTTTGTCCACAGATGCACTCATCATAGCCACAATATGCCTTCAAACTTAATGTTGACCGTCTAACAAAAATGTTCCACCAGTCACTTAATAAAAAAATATGTAGCTTTCTAATGAAGTCTAACTAAAAGCACTTGGCATCTGAATATAGTTCATAATGTAGTGGAATATAGAGGCCACATGGAGATATATACCAAAACTAAATTAGTAGGCACTGAAAATCCACCTCCCTGTAAGTAATCAAAACGTAGTAATATAAACAATTACATTAATAGTGCTGGCATTATTTGACTTACTGCCAGGCACACAACACTTCCTAGGCTTCTGAAATATTTTAATGATATATAAGTGAAGAAATTGTTGGATAAATTCATTACCAGGAATTGGTTACACATACAAATTAATACGGGAAGTACTCGCTTCTAGAACTTTCAGCAGATCTGATTTACTACGAGGAATTTCATGGGTGTTAAAGTAGTTAATGCGGACTGCTTTTAGATGCTGTCATATCAAAATAAGCGATATTTATGAACAAAACTTAGCATGTGCTCAGCGATTCTCAGCAAACTCCAGCCATCAGAGTTGTGATCCCAAATATTAATTCTGCGAAGAGAATAGTCACCAACAACTATCACTCTTTAGTTTCGAGTCCTCCTCTAAATATGCGGTATGTATTGTAATGTTGGAGCTGTGCGTGGAGAATGAAACTAAATTAATTGCACATTGTCTTTTGTAGCTTTTCAGTCGGTCAACACCAGTGTGCCCAATGAATGGGCGGGATGACAAGACATCAATATGTAAATACACTCCTGTATTAATTAATTATCACAATTAATTGGGCAATTTAGGATTACGCGTCTCGACCCTTAAGTGGCCATGATCGGATCCTGATCACTGTGTTAACGTTAAATTTTCCACTAATGTTAATTAACTGCTGTAATTCAATAGCAAGTCGTTAGGTGAATATAATATGATTCGCAATTTGAATCTAGTTATTCGTTAGGTTCGATTTTTGTTCAATATTTTGTGAATCACGAGAGTAACCGTGTACAAGCAAGTGTATACAATTTACAATAACACACTGTAATAATAATACATCAATTAAAACATTTTAACATGTACTAGAAGAAATCTAATTATAATGTTCACTTAACTTTGTGTTATTCACCACACGGCAATTTTAACTTATCGTCCCTTGCACCGCTACTGACACGGTGAGATCTAAGCCTAACATTGTTTGCTTGCCATCCTGCGCGCCATCTCTTATCGGAAGTAGTAACTGAAGTTTTGAATGAATTATCGTTGTACCTGAACCAACCTGAATGAGATCGGAATGACTTACGAAAAATACATGTTATGGGCTCAGGAACTGTTTTCATTAGTATCGTAGGCCATTTAAGCCGTCTGCCACAATTTAGACATCTGTCCATTTGTTGCCATCCGGTCTATTAGGCGTATAGGACTCTACGAAACTACCCATTTACAGGTCTTGGTTTGTTTAAAATAGACACAATGTGCATCCTCTTCCCATAACATATTTCCCAATTATCCCTTCCCGTTTCCATTCCTTGCCTCATTATATCAGTAGGGTTTTCACTTTAGCAGCGCGTATAGTGGTGATCATACTAAAAATGTGTGTTCATTCAGATTCGCTGGATTATCTTTCTTTGCTAGATATTTTTCTATGTCGAGAGCTTTTCCCTTTGCTTCGTGGTGTAGAATTTTCAAGTCTCTTTCTATGTTAGTGAAACAGTGACTGTTTCATACATGTGTTCACATTCACGCTTAGATGTTTTTCTAACAAAACTCGATGATTTTAGTGACCAGTATGATGAAAAATGTATCGTACACAATGAAGTGATGGAGAAATGTTAGCATGATGGATGAATATAGCTGGTTGCAGTGTACAGTAGTGATCAAAGAATTTGCTTAAATGACCTTCACCTGAAAAACGTTCGTAACATCTAATTCGGTCCATTGAGGTTCGATCATTTTCTTAGATATGTCTTTTACGTCTGAAATTCATTAACATGGAGCACATTTTTATTACAAAAATTGTTCTAGTTCAGTATTAATATTTGACAGTTTGCAGACGTTGTTCATATGCTACTAATCGGGTAGAGTAATTTTAAGTGTATAATTGTAACGAACTGAACACTCTCTCATATTCAGCACGGAAAACTACTTTTGTGGAATCTAGTTTCATCTCGGAAGATTAAATTATTTTCTTTTTGTTGACACCAGTGCTAATTTTTTATTTTAATCGTTTCGGTCGTCTATGGACCACGTTATTTCAACTGCCTTTTCCCTCGTTCTTTCACATTGGCCCAGTATTCGCGCATTCTTCTTCGGTGAGCTTCCATTCGTTCTTCGGTCCACTTCTTGCCGGTTTTTAATATAGGGTTTGGCTGAAAACTCTGTATCTCCCCAAGTTTCTTCTTCAAAGAGTCACGTTCCAAGATGTCCTCATGTGATATCCCCAGTTCTTGTAGGTCTTTTTCCACCTCTGTAAACCAGATCCCTTTGGTTTTCTTTCCCACAAAGTAGACACAGATTCGATTGGACAATCTTCCGGAGTTCATTCGTGTTAAATGGCCATAAAAGGAGAGTCTTCTTTTGCGAATGGTGTCCGTTATTTTCTCCACATGTAGATAGAGTTCATCGTTGTGTCGTCTTCCATACTCTCCTCGTTCCTTGACCGGGCCCAAGATCTTTCTCAGAATCTTCCTCTCTTTGGCTTCGAGTTGTTCTGCCATGCCTTTCTTATTCATCTCCAGGCATTCTGATGCATATAACGCCTCCGGGCGAATAACGGTAACGAAGTGCCTCAGTTTGGCCTTGAAGGACATTGATCGTGATTTGTAAATGTCTTTGGTTAAATGGTAAGCCATTTCCATTTTGTTAATCCGTGCCACGAAGGCTTCCTTTTCACGAATGTTGGGCTCAATCCATTCACCCAGGTATTTGAATTTCACTACCTGTGTTATTTGTCCTCCATTCACCGTAAGTTCTCTGGGTTCCGACTTGATGTTCGTCATAAACTGCGTTTTCTCAAACGAAATCTGAAGACCTGCCTTTGCTGCTTGCACCTGTAATTGATTGATTTGTTGTGTGGCTGTGTCAAGAGAATAACCGGAACGGAAATATTAGAATTTATTATTATTTTATTATTATTATTATTATTATTATTATTATTAGTAGTAGTAGTAGTAGTATATCAAATGAAGGATGACTTAACCTACTGTTAGGAATCCTAATTATTGTTCGCCTGGGTGAGTTTGATTACAATTGTTAACATGAAATTAAACGAGATTTGTAAAAAAAAACTTATTGATGTGAACTAGCCCACAACGTTATAAATAACCTTGCATTCTAATATTTCCTTTTCGGTTATTGCTTGTGAGTGTTCCTATTGAAATATCTCCAGTAAGGTCTCTGGATCTCCGACAATGGAATATTGTGTCCCCATTCCTTTACGTATCAGGTAGCAATAGATCATATCTCTCCGTGCCCTGAAGGTCGTCACTGAATGCTAGGAATGTGATATGAGGACTTACTGCGATCCATTTATTCGAGAAGTTTCCTGCTTAATCCCGGCTTTCAAACGTTTTCTTTGTGGCGATTCTCGTGCGTTATGACATCAAGAAGAGAGCATTGCAACACAATTGCATTAAGAGGTTGAAAGTTTCTCTTGACTATGCAGGAATAAATGTAATCTTAACGTGATTTGTGCTCTCTGTCAGAACGTTAATCGAAAGATCAAACGGATCGGGACGCTCGGAGAATGAGTTTCGACGGTTAATTCTATTTAACGAGCTGAGAGTGCGGCAAATTGAATCGTGGAGCAGCCCTAGTCGGAGGAACATAACATAGCATGGGGTTGAGATATCCGCATTCAATTAGCTCATATCTCTAACTCGTACTCCAGAGACATTTCAACATTCTAAAAATGACTACAATTTCATCAGACTGAAAATGGAGACTAGAAACTTGGAGTAAGTAATGCAATGTATTAAGAGAACGAGGGACTTTAGGAAAATACCTTTTTATTGAAGTATTTCCCACAATCCCCTTTCAAAATGGCAAATTAAATCGCCAGGGGGATCTTTGAATAGCATAAAGAATTCGAAATGCTCATCAGGTTTCCAAATTCAATATCTGCTATTATTTTCTACTTGAGCTATCGTATCTCCACTCCACGGATTGTGAGCTCAAACAGTATAGCCAGCAATCTGATAAAGAAGGTAAATAACCTTTTTTAAGTTAATACATTGATGATGGGTGACGTTGTTTTAGGTAGATTGTTATTACAGTTTGTCTTGACGATGAATTGGCATGCTTCACCAAGTTACGACCGGGCAGAGGAAGGGGGTGTAAATAGAGCATTGTACTATGTTTTAGTCCACTTGCAGGTGTTGCGGCTACGTTCTTGCCCGTCGCCAAAGAGGTCCGGGTTGGATTCCCGGCTCTGCCAAGAAATTTAATTCTGGTCTGAAGGTTGGAACGGGGTTCACTCAGCCTCGCGAGACAAAACTAAGACGAGGTGGGTTCAACTCCTACCTCAGCTATCCTGGAAGTTGTATTCCGTGGTTTCCCACTTCTATTCCAGGCGAATATTGGAATGGTTCCTAACTTAAGGCCAAGGACACCTCCTTCCTAATCTTCACCTTAATTACAAAAACAGACACTAATACAGTAATTAAAATAAGACAGGTTATCAGACAAAATGTCACACTTACCCAAGTAAACGGGGCTAAATTACTACTATGTCCAAGCCCCTCAAATTAAATAACAACAACGACAAACTATGTTTGAGAGGAGAACCCACTCAGTGAAAAATTGGATCAGGCTCATCTCCAAGTACTCGTATGTTTTGATTTGAGGCAATTCCAATGTTTCTAAATTATGCACAGACCTATGGCACAACTGAATAATACTCATTATTCCCAATGAAATGAATACCCACACATCTAGATATGACCGCTCTTCAACTTTTGTTAAAGGACGTTCAGTTTGGGAGAAAGATAAATACTGAAAAATGGCATTGATGAAGAAAAATTTTTCTTTACCTCTTGAGTTGAACAAGTCGTCATACAACCAGGTTCATTTTAATTCTTTACAAACATTTCCAGAATACAGTGTATTTTGTAAATCATTACAGGGATGAATGATCGATGCAGCACTTCAGGCCCTGGTCAACACTGTGTTAACAATGAGGTAGGTTTGAGTACTCGCAAGAAGAGCTTGCCGAAACTAAACGATGCGAAGAGACCAATATCAATCGGCATAGTTAAATGCTCATTGCGGGGCTCCTGTGTGTCCCGCGAATGCTGATTACCGGGCTCACTTCTCGCTGCGAGCCGGTTACTGTGTCCTGGCTCAGGTAATAACTACTGTATAAGGCATTACCTACACGCGCTGAGATTTCTCTTGAACCCCAGTCACAGTTCAGCCTGCCAAGTCTCCACCTGAGCAGACGATCCTTTCCGAAATGCTGCCAGCGAGCTACTGCAGCGAAGTGGGAGGTGCGTGTTCTGCAAACCACCGAGCCCACGCGAATATTGCCGAGGCTCTGCGCAGGAATCCGTGGCAAGCTCTTCTTGCGCGTATTCTACGTTACTGTTTGAACATTATTAAACGATGAAAAGAGAATTATTTCTTTCAAACATTCCAGGGTGATATTGTATTGGCAACACAAGCTTATAACTCTCAGTGTCACATTTGTGGGGACTCAACCTCTTGCAGTGGCTGGATTAGACATAACCTCTAGAAAAGCGAACTTTGAGAGCGTGAGTCATATATGTGAAAACTTCTTCCTGCGCTTGAAAATGGAAGGGGTTCACGATGTTGACCGGTGGTCACAATAGCATCTGGCAGGCGCAAATGTCAGACTTCTATTTAGGTAGAACTACGTTCAAGATGGCTGTTCGCGTTAGTTGTGATCGGCATACAGTCTTTGACCAAATGCACAAACTATAATTTTATTTAAATTACCTTTAACCAAGTAATGAGGAATGCACGAGTTTAAAACTGCTGGACTACAACATTGACCGTTTGTTTTAAAGCAATCCAATTAAAGGTTAGATTGGAGCCTTCAGGCAGTAGAGGATCTATACTATTTCCAAACTCCCATAAGGTAATATATACATAGTGTTGAAATCTTGCGATACCGTGGCGTAGTCGTGATCGTTAAATAGTGCACCACAGCCACTAAGGCAGCTGCCGTAGGTTCGGAGATCGTAGGATCGAACCCTGTCGTTGACAACGGCCATCCTTTGTGTGCTATTCCCCCGGAATTTACTACACTCCCTCCAGAAAAAATCCGGGACAAGTCCCGGGGCTCCTACTAAACCTCTGTCCCCGTTCAGTATACTTACTTTTCAATCCAAGCAGAATGTTGAATGCGATGAGGTTTCGAGGTACCGTGTTTCGATTAGCATGGCAATATTTAGCTCTAGTTTTTGTAAGCAATTGTGGTTAGGTTCCCCAAGATCCAGATTTGATTCCCGGCTCTGCCAAGGAATTAAATTGTTGTATGAAGGTTGGAACGAAGTTCACCCAAACTCGTAAGACACCTGAGAAGAGTTGGGTTCGATTCCAACCTCCACCATCAATGGTTCCCATCTTCTAATCCCGGCAAATCACGGGATGATTCCTAAATTAAAGTCAATTCCACCCATCTTCCTTAATCCTAGCATCAGTTACAAATACACCCACTTCTACAGACACCACATTAGTACAGGCAATAAGGTAAGTACTGTGACTGGAGTCATATGATCGACAAGTCCTGAGGGTCCAGAGCACTGATCGAAAATCGAACTCGGTAGAGCGGACAGATTGGAAGCATGCCAGTGATGTATGCATTAGAAAGAGAAGTGAGAGAATAAAATATGATCTGTTATTTATCTATGAAAAATTGCCTGAAATTATAAAAAAAATGGGAGAATAATCAAAAACCCCGACGGAAGAAAAATAAATGCATAAAAGTATGATACTGACTCAAGTAGAGAAATTGTCATCCGACTGAAAAGAAGTACGGTACCTTTGCGACAGCTTAGTGGAACGGTATGAACAGCAGTCTGTCGATCGCGAATTTTGGAGCTCATAAAACGGACTTTACACATTCAATAGGCATGGAGAGTGAATCGGAAGTATATCCGAGTGATAATAAGGCGTCGTGAGCGTGCATAGCGCTATTTTCAACAGAAATCGAGTAATAAAATGACGACTTTATGTGGATTTTGTTTGATATGATGGCAAACCAGAACTTGTGATAGGACATGAAACGTATGACTTGTTATAGGATAAAAATTGAAAACTGTAAAACTGTTCATAATTTCTTGAACTGTATTTTTGTGCAAGAGTGAGGAGTACGCTGAGAGGAATATCTCACCTTCCCGTGTTTTGTTCGGCGCAGCGTCGCACTAGAATTTTGTGATACGCTTGATAGCATCAGTAGAATCAGTGGGGCAGATGAACTGCCACCAGTAGATGGAGTGTATTGCAAATCATATCAGTTATTAGCTTCAGAGTGGAGTTCCTTTTTTGTTAAACTACGCAGCATGGCATCGAACTGCAACTTCCTGGATCAAGAAATGGTAAGTCACATGGTCATGGGAACTGGAGAGATGATCGTTTAAATACCCATCATGGAGGAGTGAATGACGAGATGATCCCAGATGCCATTGAATACCACTTAAATGGAGAAATGTCTAGTTCTGGGGACGATCACGAGCCCCTGATACCTACAACACGAATACGTGAATTTTGCCCCCTAATGCATTTCCAGTAATAGTTGATTGTAATTCTAGTTATATTCAGATTAGTAATAGGAACCGTATTTAGTTTACCGTGGCATCATAGGTGGGATATACACATGTTAATTTAGTGGTACAGAAGAGCTTTGGTTTAACTTGAGTTAAATTGGCACAGCAAGAATACGTGCAGTATTTGTATGAATAACAGAGTCTAGGTAGGCGAACTGATCGCATTTTGTTTCGACAAGTGTGTAATGTGAATGAGAACTTCATGAAACTGGTCTGCTGGCCGAGTGACAACAACGTTTGGAGCATTTAAATTACTTTGAGACGGTGTTATGAATTGGTACACAAATATCAGCATAGGAATTCAAATAAGCAAAGAACTTAGACCAAACACAATACACCTGTTATTTGACGAGCGTAGTGTTCGGGTAATGAATAAATTTGTGAAAATATTTTATATAAGCCTGGATTATTCGGTAGATTTGTGATTCCCCTGTGGATGCGTATATTGGGGCTATGTTTGAGTACGGGCCTTTATCAACACCACGGAAACAGTCTGGGATGCAGTTTCTTGGGTTGAGATAGTCAAAATACACATCCAAACCTCTAACTGTGTGATTCTCTTTAGGAAGGAGTGTCACAGCGGCTGATACGGTTCTCAGTCACGTGGCACTTCGGACGAAACGGGCTCAGTACATGGGGATGAATTGACCACGATGTCCAAATCTCTAATTGAAACAACAATGAGGTGGAGGTGACATTCCTACCACGACGTGGGCAACACCCTGAAGAGGTGGTGAATCAGGTCCATATTTTGCGATTCTACCTGACTATTAAGTAACTATTTCAAGTATTGTTACTCGTATTTAATGTATGCTAATGTTATTTAATGGAAGGCTATTTGGTGTATAAGAGCGTATTGCATGCAGAAAATGGGGCTGCTTAGCCTTATGTATATAATCCTTAAATATTTATTCAATCACCTAGAAGCTGATGTGCAAACTACAGTATTTATTTATTTATTTCTATCTTTTATTTATTAAATTATTTATGAAAGTATAGAGACCGTAAGCTCAATTCACTACCGCTTTTGTCTTCAGCAGTACGAAAATATCCATACGATTTCAGCTTTGTAATAAGAATCTTTGATCTTCTATTCTAAACAAAATTCACGTAAGCTGTACGCTCTTGCTTGAGATAACCGCTGTGGACGATAGTGAACGTGGAAGTAAAGTATGTATTTATAACCTTTGTTGTGTGCGAAACCTTTGCGAGGTGCTTTTGCTATGTAAGCTCCTGTGATTCGTCATTCTTAAGTTCATTATTTACCGAGGGAGTTCCGCTGAATATTGCGAGCGCATTCGGAGAACGGGAAGGTAGAGGATAAGGAAATGAAGCTGAGTTTGACTGTGTCAGCACCTGCAATGTCTGACCTTTCTGGACCTCACTGATATTGGCAATAGTGAAGGAAAGTAATATTTCAGTCTGGATGACTCCTACGTAACCCTGTGATTGGGGGAAAATCAAGCTTGGAACTCGTGAATGGGTTATTCAATTAGCGTGATATGAACATAAAAGTATTAAAAGTTTAGAGCCCATAATTCTCATCCAACTAGCCAATAGCTCTTTTTTCAGTCAGATAATAAATGACTAAAATTTTATCAATATAGAGAACCTAACTTAGAATGTCTTCGATGTAAGTGTTACAACACTTATACTATCAGTTGTAACTCTTCAGTGGGTGAACATAAATTGCCCAATATGACTGGGCATATTGCCCTCTATATATAATAAAACAAACCCTTTAATGGTGATTAAAATACATGTATTTTTTGAGGAGTGCTTATTGACAGCCTACTTTTCTTACTTTGCCAAAAATGATGAAAAAGACTTATGAGAGCGATTTGAGCAAATGTGTGTGCGTGTATGCCTTTCTGTCTGTCTGTCGCTCTGTCTGCATTTGTGTCTTCCCCCGCCGCATCAACTCCTCAACGGCTGCAGCTATTTAAACCAAATTTGGTATGCATAAAGACCTATACTAGAACACCTCACAGTTTTATTTATAAATGACTGCTTAAAAATCACAAGTGAAATTTGAGCTCTCTATCGGGTACCTAAAAAAGTGTGCATGGGAACTGTTCCAAAATTTACACATGTGGATTATAAAATTTCCGATTGATTTTCAGGAGCCCAAATATGACAATATTGCCAAAATGATTATACGTGCACTGATAATCCAATTCAAGAAGGCATATAAATTCCATTGGAAATTTATTGATATTTCGTAAAGGCTTTCTGTGACTGTATATTCCTGGTAGACCGACTGAAGAGTTACAACATATACTTCGTGCAGGCAACACGGAAACAAATGGCACTGCAAACTATGCCAAGATTTCAGTTATATTATTACTTCAACTTAACCCGAAATTATAGGAGTAAAAGAATAACAAATGTGTGCTGCTGAATGCGTCAAATAATTTGAATTTGGACAAACAAATGAATGTATTTTTCGTTGGAAAGCACCGATGTTATCCCTTGGTCTTGTAGTATACGTGTTCTATTTCAATCTAAATAGCGATAGTTCCATTAACATTCGGAATCAGGCGACATAAACGGAGAATATGGAGAACGAACTCGGCTGTCACCGATTGTCATTCTTCAATATGTCTCGTATGGTAACACCTTTATTGACAAACTGAAAGTAAAAATCGTGCAACACGTCACCTGATCTTGATGCACGTAGCTTTTCAAACCATTGGAAATATGAGACTAGGGTTTCCTTTAAATATGCAGAGGATAATGAGGCTGTTTTTCCATGAAGTTAATGGCAACTGGTACGCATCGGTCATACCTAGGTACTGTGCCCTGATTAGACGTGGCAGCATGGCTGGCGTGAGTGAATGTTTAAACTCTGCGCTCGGAAGTGACACAAGGGCGCGACTCACTGCTTGTCTTACAAGATTTTGAACTGAGCGCGTGGCCGTAAACCAATGCCAGGATGCGCATTTGATACCTGACGACCAGAACTATAAGTATGGACTTTAATATGCGATTGGGGACAAGTCTACATGTCTGAGCTCCTACACAGAATTTCTTAATGAATTTGACCATACAGAAGAATTACTATTTAATTACGAATATGGAAGCCAAGGAGATGTATAGAACAGTATTACGTAATGCCGCTACGTAAGTCGACTATCGACTTGTAGTGCCTGAATAAACTAAAGCTGTGAACAGAGCAGTTAGCAGTCAGCAGTAGCTAAAACGATACTCCGTATTGTCGTGCTAGAGGGGTTACGCGCGGGACCAGATTACACGACGTTATTATACTCGATCGTGTCGCGAAGTTTATAAAGTGCCGGTAAGTGATTGTGCGCTACACCGGAATTTGGATTCTAGTCCAAAATTGTTGTGTGACAGTAAAAATACTTCAAAGTGAAAGGTATGTTAAACACTAACTTGCTAGTATTTGTGACACTGGAAGTAATACTTCTCAACTAGCTGACATATTTTTGAAAGTTATGAGCCTTACTCAGAATTTTGACAATATTTGAACTGACTATCATATTGTGGACTTAGAAGAAGATGTCAGAGATTTATGACGTGATGAACTGGGACTTTAAACAAATCAGGCATATATTTTCGAGTTGATTGAATGCAACATTCAATATTTACACAAATACCAGTGAATTTGACAATCACAATTGGGACCATTATAGTGGACCCAGATAGTGAGCGGGATAGCTTATGGCTGTGAAATATCTTTTATTTGTTTCGAGGTTGATATTGCACCAAACTGGCCGGAATGAGCCGCGGGAACTTTGATCCCGTCCCACTGTAATATTTCAGCATGGTAGTGGTCATCTGCACATTTTTTGACAACGTGAAAACATTTACCCTTTACGAAATTGTACGCCCCTGAATTTGGAAACACGATGCATCTTGAATCCACATGACGGAAACAATTGAGAATTTTTGAGAGTCCAGGAAACATATTTTACATCGTAGATATGCGAACATGGTAAATGTCTTATCAGACGCTAAGTGACTAGCGTAGTTTTTCTGAACCTAAGGCCGCGTCAATGGAGAAGTCAGACACAACTTTCGTGATCCGTGTGGCGGATACTCGCACATTATATTGTTAAGAAAACGTGTAAGGTATATAAAGTCAATTCTAGAGCTTTGTGAGAGCCGTCGAAACACTGGCGTGACTATAAGACGCGCACACAACAGTGAGAGTATGGAAAGTGATATATTTGGCGATATTTGGCATTTTCCAGTAATTTCTGTTTGAGTGAAGCAGGCCGCATGGTCTGAATTGTGTGTGGCGAGGCCACGAGATGATTGTACAACGTACTTTAGACTGTGAGAATTGCATCTGGTATAATAACCACTATTGACTGTAATGTATGAAATGTGCAGTGACATTGTTGTGCAGTGATATTCACTGAAAGCCACATAACCTTAAGGCTAATGATCAGGTGCCCACAAGGCAGAAAGTTGTTTTTAATCACTGTGTCTGCCAAAGAAATTGAGCTAATATTCAATAATCACCGTGAGAATTTCGAGAACATCGAGGACGTCCTGTCTGTAATATCCGACTTGATTGAGATGAGGAATTGTATCCAGCGTATCGATCTGAATACCATGATGTGCTAATCCAACACCATAAGGGAGGAGCCGAGATCATCCATTACATGATAAGACGCAGGAGGCGATGGATTCAGGGGTCGAACCAAAAAAGCTCTACTTCCAAGGGGTGCAGACCGAGAGCTGTTCCCAATATCTACACGCCGTAATGTGAGATTTTAACCACATTTAACCCATGTCCAGGCCTAAACCTCTGTTGACTAGTATTTAATGTCGCACGTAAAAGCAATCATAGGTAGGGATTATTATTAACATGATTGGGATAGTTTTACTGCTGAACTTTGACTTGTCATGGTCAAATAACTACACTATCACGCAACATGATACCATGGTGGTGACCCTGTGTACGTCAGTACACCATTCATCATTCAGAGGAAATGCATGTACACTCTTACATGCCTAATTTGTACAGATTGATATTTATGAGGCTATAAAGTTAGCTTGAATTGTTTGTTTATATTATTTTTGTCAGGGAGTGCAGTCGCACTGTATAGGAGTTTTGCCAGCATTTTTGCGTATCAGTTGGCAGAAGCTGGAGTATTACGCTGCAGTTTATAAAATGAGATATTTTAGTGTGCTATGATGCCACTATTTTCTGTGAAAATGAACAATGAATGTGTGTCTAAGGGTAACACAAAGTTATGAAGTTAGGCATGGTACTTGCTTACTTAAGTATCATTTTACAACGCGAGTACAGATGTTGTATTAATTAGCCCATTATTTTAGTGCCCAGGGAGAGCACGCATATTGTTACAACACATATTTGAAGCGTACAGCTATATGAGGTGAGAAGCGAGACTTAGGGGTCTCATCATGCCAGTCCAGAGTCTTTGAAGCTAGCAGTCAGGGCTTTCGTGCTAGAGTACTACTTGTTTTAAATCTGAGTTGTACTACGGTACAGGCGAGGCTAAGCCATGCGCCGAACTTGATCGTGTGTGAGTCCAGGTGGGCTGAACAGCTGTTGGATGTCTGTTAAATGCTTACGGTCATATGCAACCATGCGAGACGACGGAGTATTAGACTTTTGACTGAATGATACTATGTTCAGCTGCAATGCTAATCCAAGGGGAGAATTTCGGTGCACTATGTGCACTATTCAGGTTAATAGGATGACATTCAGGTCTTTACTTAGAGGTTAAGTGATGCTTACGATTTGACAGTACAAACTTCATAAACATTCCATTTGAATGAGCTATTCTTTTGAGATTTAGTAAATGATGTTGTTATTGTGTCTATTATGGAATGTTGGGATTTGACAAGGCTCACCCACATTACATTTGAGGATTTGCCGGTGGTCGAGATTAGACACTTCAACCGATAAATCGAAGAGGTGAGCGAACCTCTGAGCCGCGGTATTTATCGCCGTTTTTAGCGCATGTTATTGTATTGCCCGTGATTAAGGTAATGTTTGTTGGTACAGACGACAACCACTTCAGTGCATTGGCTGTTGTTGATTCGTGTCAGGATGGTCACGAGGGATAATCTAAACACACTATCAGGAATTAATAATGGAATCAAAATCTGGAATTATATCATGAAGCCTAATTAACCTAAATCAACGAAATAAATCGAGCAAAATAATTAAGAGGTGGATTACTCTAAACTTGGATTATAATTTATTAAACGACCGACACCTGAAGCTGATTATTAGAAATTACACTATTTTAGGACGAGCTGACTCTATCTTCAAGAACGACAGGTTGCAACGTTGCAGAATGCTCTGAATATGTGGACATTTGACAACTACATGGGGCAAAGACGCTTTTGTAGCCATGCCACTGCCATCGGTTACACAAACTCAGATGACCTAACATTGCAAAGAACACAAGGAAATGCATAGGAAGGAGTGCTATTGTTAATTTATTATGAGTTATTTAATGATAAGAATGTTGTTTATTTATGAGAAATGTATTATGTGTGTAAAAGATCAGCTATTTCCAGAAATATTACACTGGTTGCTTTTCTAAATTTGTATTTTTCGTCACAGATGGTTATCAATTTCAGTTAGGATCAGCTAGCGAATTAAATTAAATTTAAATGTCGGAAGTGATACCTTCAAAACATAGCCTATTTTCTATTGGTGCCTCAAAAGTAAATTTATTCTTGTGGCATTTGGTCGATGTGTATTCTTGATTTGCAGTAAATTCGATGATGTCACTATTCGTATTTTTAAATGGATGTTCTTGTAATTGCTTTGGGACTTTAATTACGTGACACATTCTTAGTTTGGACTTTGAAATTCATTCTATGTTTTTGTTAGGACTTTAGAGAGGGTAACTTAACGTCAGTTTAGGGAACAATTATTCATATTTTTATTTTGTTTTGTTAGCTTTGTGGACTAGCCAAGATTTTGAACCCTCCGAGGTATGACAGGGAGTTGTTCTGCTTCAATAGTTTTCTTACGAATTTTACATAAGCCTCGACTGATTATTAATTAGACTTGTTTCTTTTGGGGGATGTTTTCCCGGCATGTCTATGATGTACGTATCTCACAATATACCCATATACCCCGAGGTTATTGTTCTAGTGCCGAGGCTGATCTAAGGACACATCTCATCCTCTCAGTGTGTGGGCCTGGAAGGTAAGGAAGTCGGGAGGGCTGCTTGCGACATATAGTTCTCCGATGACCTTGTCTGACCGGCACAATAGTAAATTAAAGTCAGTCAACAACTTAGAATACACTTCAGTGCCAAGTGCACGCTACATAACTTGGAACTAGTTAACACTGTAACAACTCCGAAAAGTTTAAAGTATTTTCTTAATAATAATTCTAAATTTGAAACACTGAAATGTATTATGAAAAGTGACAACTTTGACTCTGTAGTCATCGTTTTTGAATCTTATATTCAAATTAGAAAGTGAGGTGGGACCAGTGAATGGGAATATTATGACGCCAACAAGCTGTAAGAAGGCGATGTGTGGCTTGAGGCCTATGGCGAATACGGACGAGGCCAGATCATTGTGATGGACAAATGGCGGCGCACCTCTAGGAATGGGGACCAGGCATTATGCGAATGCATGGGCAGGACCTTTCCTGAGGATGGAGCCCAAGAAAAATCGTGGTGCCTGGACTCATTCTTCATAGAGGGATCATAAGCCATCGTTAAGGTAGAAACTTATATCTTTGTAATGTGAAATAATAGCCAGGAATTTACAGATCAGCGTATTATTTGTCTATAATACCGCACTTCGAACATTTATTCGAACTGTACTCATCGTTGTTTGAATTTTACATTTAGATTAGAAGGTGAGGTGGATCCTCACATTACGATGTATTTTTTGTCTTAATTGCATCAACCTAATATGAAGGCTTAACCTGTTTTACAAGCCAGCAGGATTAAGTACACTTAAAAGCACTAGTTAACAATGTAACACCTCCGTATTTTTATAATAATTCAAAATTTGAAACACCGAATTTTATTATGAAAAGTGACAACATTGACCCTGTTTAGCTAAACTGTGGAGGATAATGTTTTATAAGCAATTTATTTGAGTGTGAGGGATTAGAATATCCATAGGTTAGTATTTGACGTGTAGTGAATGAAGCTGATTGTTCTAATTGAGATAAAAAAATTATAATAAAAGGATTTATGTTAATCCTATGTTAATAAATGTGTTTTCCTGAGAATAAGCTCAGAATGTTTAGTGGCAAATCCACTTGTTTGTGGGACAGATTGCAGTTGTATAAATCCTGTCAATAATGAGTGAAACGCTTCAGATAATTAAAATATAATTCCAATATAATTAACAGACTTCCAGGTCAAGTAATATTTTTAATTCCAGTCAACTGTCTTAAACAAGGTGAAATGACATAACGTCAAACTGTATTGCAAGTTCAGGAAATGACTTGATGGAATTCAGTGTTTAACGAATTATTTAAACTCAGTGTGTTAATTAGTTAATACATCCATTAAGGAAATATTTGGAGTGTTAACAATTAAATTGTTTATTATAGTAATAATAATAACATTTACAATTTCTCTTATAGCTAAATATATTTATCATTTGTCAGAACATTGTTCTTTGACTAGGAATAATAATTCCTTGAGAATCCTTGCCCTGATTGTGGTTGTGACAAATCCATTCAAGATTTTATTATCTTGATTTAATTTTCAAGTATTAGCTTGTAAATACCATTGGGCCTACCAACGATGAGGATATGTGAAACGGTTTTCAACCCTGTAATTTATGGTAATATTTTAGAAATGCGGCAAAAATTATTTTTTTATTTTAGTAATTTCCTTTCTATAGAATGTGTATTCTCTTCTATATATATAGTAAAATTCTTAAATTAAAATATTCAACCATAGTCATAGCAAACAGACTAATATCCAGATTAAAGAGTGTGACTTTTTCTTGTCTCGAGATGCACTAATCACTATTAAATATTATTTTTACGTTGCCGTTCACAAGTTAGTTTTTCGTCACAGGAGAGTGTGTGTGATTTCATTTGCTTACGAACATGATTTTAGATAATGAACATGTGAAATAATTTTTCTTTTAACTGGTAATTTTCACTTTATGTTGCGTGTTGTCGTATACATAAGCCAGGACGCCCTGAGACCTGAACTCGTGCTTACACTGTGCTCATATTGCCTCACATGTGATCGCCTGTCCATCACAGGTGGACATACGGGCACAATATCAAATAAAAGCATGATTGTAAGGGCCATTCACTGTAAAGGCAGTTCAGGATATATTGTACTCCACAAATATCCGACGTATAGAAGAAGCCCTCGACGGCTTGTGTATAATTTCTGATTATAAATCAGTCAGTACATGCATCACTGTGCTGTACGATGTACGATTCTCTTCAATACATTGGCATGAGTTGAAGACTGATTTGAGTAATTGAAATAAAAGCTAGAGGAAACGCGAAACAATTACAACTGCACAATTATGATATATGCCTAAAAAATTATAGTTTAGTCACGTCGTTTGATATCCCCAGTCTAGTAACACGGGGTGTTGTAATTAAATGGACGATATCACAGAGCTGTTGGTCTGGAGATGAAGCATGATGAACCTAACCACCCTACCTCAAGTGAACTCATGGATAGAAGCTCTGATTCAACTAAGAAAGCAAGCCGTCACGAAGATTTATCAGAATGAAAATCTTCAAGGAAGTGTGGTAAATATGCGACAAATGGTTTGATTTTGGGCAAACAAAGGAATGTCGACGAAGTTTCCCAACTCAGCATGAGGACTGAATAGTTACAAAGATATTAACCATTAACATTCTCCAAGTATCAGATGACTTCTATTGCTTGTTTCATTTTTATGGATTAATTTTGGAAAATTAATAGTTATAATGTATGGTATGATGGGACTACTTGTTTATTGGCATGGATTTTTACTATATCCTAGAAGGCACAGAACACTATAACGTACTTTGAGTCTTCATTTGACTACGCCAAGCACTGTATTTCTTAAATAAAAATAAATAATCTTAAAATAAGTTATGATTATCAATGCACCAGCCTACTAGCGTCCTTGATCACTATATTATATTTCCAATAAATAGTTAGAATGTTTAGTTCTGAACGTGTAAATGTTCGGTTCAGATTTATAATACGTATATCCTGCATCACAGTTATAGGGAGATGATGAAGGAATGCACATAATAATTTTCTCCTAATTATTACCATTGGATCCCATTTTCTCACAATTCTCACTTACTTATAGGTAAAATCCGACTTTCTTGGAAACTATAAGTATTTCTTTTGTATGCTTTCCATTTCCTCTATTTTACTAAAATAAAGCCACATTATTTTCTGCTTAAAATAGCACGGCATCTTGTAACCCACGGTCAAGCACATAATCCTGTTACAGCACGGGGAGCAATGTACAGATAGGATCCTGAAATTGCCATGGTTGTGTCACCAGCCCTGGAGATAACTGGCTAAGTAAAGGGATATGGATCAGCGTGGCTGACGTACGGCGCAATTATGTAGATGCAAGTGCTATTTCCTTGGTGCCTGCACACGGCGAACTTCGCGTAAGAGAATCTACATGAGCAGAGCAAGGAGCTAACAGAAACTAGGCACTTCATCTCAGCTTCAAAGCCTCTGATAATGGGTCTACAATCACAGGTACCTTTAAACAGTGGTGGTGGTGATTGATGTTCTAAGCACTGTTGCTCCTATGCTTTAAGACTGTTTTTATGAAGTAGACATGATGGTGGTAAGAAATTTAATGTGACAAAGAAAAGTTTGTTCCATTTTGGGACCCAAGAATATCAAAGTAATGGACGGTTTATCCAATAAAGTAGAGCACAATTCAGTCGTACGTCCAACTACTTTAACATTGCAGCAGAACATATTCAGAGCATATCGTAAGATGTGGGACACGGGTCACCAGGGGATGGGAGTCATTGAAACAATGAGAAAACTGTATATGAACATGTGTCCCATTTTACCTCGTTCCAGATGTATTCTTCGGCATGTGTGCTGTTAGATGTTACCAAGTAGTGCAAAATAAAGAGGGCAATCCTAAGCAAATTAATTATGAAGCCAGTTACTGGAGGCATGTGAAGACGTCTGACTCGATGTTCAATGACGTACGTGCTCATGCATTATCGCTCTTGCCCATTTTCAGTCGAGCCAATAAAATGCCTTCTATGAAGGATTTCCTAACAAATATATGGGCTACTATTGGATTTTTTATTATGGATACTCCAGTTTAGGCCTTAATTACAAGCAAACCAACAGACTTACTGGAAAATGACTTTTACCAATATTTTCCTTGTTTAATTCTGCGGTAGACTATATAAACCAATTATTGTTAAGTTAATTATTTATTTATTTATTTGTGGTTGTATGAAAAAAATTCCGTGTTTTTGACGTCTTTTGTAGGAACAGCAGTTATGATTCATTGGAACAGAGCGATTATTCAGACGAAGAATACAGAGTGAATTAAATATTGTAAAGATATGTAAATAATGTAAATATCCCATGTAAAAATAGTGTAGTATGTAATTTCCAAATTAGGAAGCAAACAATTCTTAAATCTGCCAATGAAGGTCCAAAGTCCTTATGTTAAAAAGGTGATGGAACAAGAAATTTGTACGAGGAAAGAAAATAAAAGGCTGAAAGAAAACTTGACGCAGTGTTCGTTCGTTCGTTGCGAGCCGCAACGACTGCAACTTAGCGAGGCAACCCTGCACTGGATTTCACAAGCCCGCTCGCTTTTAATCGCACGGGCCAGAACGCACAAAACCTCCCATTAATATTACTCTTCATAAATTCGTCATCACACTGTACTTTTACAGTGGTCGTAGTTTCCGATAATCACGGATGAGAGCTTCAAAATGAGGCCAAGTTTCCCGCTGTACGTTTACCCTGGGCTGATAAAACGTTACGTCAGAAAAAGTATAAGGACTTTTTATAGGGTAGTTGAAAAAAATTCAAAGTTGATATTTGCACTACCAATACTTGTGCATATAACACATAAAAATGCCATTGCCCTCAGCCAAGTAGTTGTTCATGTGTATAGTTTTAAGTGGGCGGCTCCTAGAAAAGACGTCAAAATCACGGACATTGTTTCATACAAGCATAAATATAAAAATAATTATTAAACTTGTGAATAATTGGCTGATATAGTCTAACGTAGAATTAAACAAGGGAAATAATGGTATAACTTATTTTTCAATAGTTCTGTTGGTGGACTTGTAATTAAGGCCTAAACTCGAGTATCCATAATACAAAATCCGATAGTAGAGACCAGAGCATTAAAATCAATTGATCACTTTATGGGGTCATTTTAAATAACTTGTTTACTAAGAGTCTATTACATTACTTGATGTAGTGACTGTAATTATGCGGCAACATGTCACTTTCAGTAACACTCATCACTTCCTTTACTGGAACAGAACTGGAACGATAACTCAGGACCGTGATACAATGCAACACATGTTCATGTAGAGCCTATTTAAGGAGTTTCCTCCTTTGAATGTATAATATGCACTAGGGACTAGGGTCCCGTATCTTACGATACTTCCTGAATATCCAATCCCGAGGAAACATTCGATCACCGTACTAGTCATTCATCTCCAACTCAGCTCTATCAGTCAGACCTCGGTAGTAAATTCGAAGCAAGTTGCTCTAACTGAAACAAATTGTTTTCATAAAACAACGAAAGTTACTTGATGTCTGGTCTTTATTACATTTGATTCTTACTATCTCTCTTTGTAAGTAATTCAATAGTGCACTTCAACTTACGGGGAACCGATCTTCATTTATATTTACTCCCGATTCTATGGTGGGTGGGACCAAACTCTTATAACTGTGTCACATCTTATTTGATCCCCTTTAACATGCTAACCTATTTTTATGTATATTTTCAAGTCAGCCTGTGTGATAGGTCACTGCAGGTAATCTAAATGTGATTCCAAAGGGTATTGGTATCTTGTGCTCCTCAGTACTTGGTCTAATAAACTTCGCGAAGGAACAAACGAACTGTTGAGATCATACATCCGTTGGGTTAGTGCAGTTAACACGCGTGTCCGAAGATAGTATTGAAACGTTTTACAGCATAGAGGAGGGAGAGACAGAGGCGCCCACAATCCTGACTGCTAAAATTTCATATTATTATGCACTATTGCACTGCTTCCGATATATCGCATGGCCTCTGCCCGAGAAGTAAGGTTACCAAGACTATCAATGTAGCACACGGTTTTGCGGAGCTTTACGTAAGCCAAACAATGAATCCCCCATCCAGATTAATGACAGCAGTTTTGTGGTGTCACGAACGTGATGATAATCGGTCACACATTATCACGCCGCAAAACGGGGGAGTTTTCAACTGATGGACTTATCTAATTGCTTCCTCATACGACATTGCTCGTTGCGTAAGTGCATCAAAGGTACATTTTTTGGCAACACGTAGGCTATATATCAAGTCCTTTTTTTTTAAGGGAGTCGACTCATGATTACGCCTTTAGCACGCAGCGCAATGCTTTAGATGGCCTGGTTATGTCGCTTACTTTCCTCTAGTTCGAATATCACCTGTTCGACAACCTTTAGAGTTTTTGCAACTCCATTTGCACCGGTCAGCAACGAACCCAATGCAGCAAAAGAATCGGTGCACTCAGCGATTTTTGAAATTCTAACTGCGGATAATTTTCTCCTCAGTACGCTTTGCATCCCACTTGTTCTTCATCTGTTTCTGTTTTTCCCAGAGGGGCGCAATGCTGCAGTGCTCAATCTGCTGACCTCTCTCAGCAAGGTGGACCAGGTTCGATTCCCGATCAATCCATGTGAGATTTTACAAGAAAAATAGCATGTCCTGTGGTTCAGATTCCACATAAAAATGGAGGTCCCTTAGCTCATGTTAGCGAGATTAACGGACACGTAATACTACATTCATTTATTCTATTTCTCCCGACTGATATAGCGTTGGTTTACTATGCTATATTTTATATACACTCTTTACATAATTTCATTGAACAAGCAATGAAGGAAATTGGAGAAAAATGTTAAGTGGGAGTGAAGATTCAAGAAGAAATAACTTCAACTTTGAGATTTGCTGATGACATCGTCATCTTGGTCGACACGCCTGAGGATTTGAATGTGTTTTTGAATGGTATGGACTCCGTCTTGAGGAAAGAATTCAGTATGAATCTCGATAAATCCAAATTAAAAATATTGGAATGCAGCCGAAATAGATCAGAAACCTCTATGGACATCAAATTGGCAGGTGAAAATCTGAAGGAAGTAGGAGACTTCTGTTACTTAGGAAGCAAAATAACCAGTGATGGACGAAGCAATGAGGATATAAAAAGTAAGTTGTATCAGGCAAGGAAAGCATTTCTACTCAACATGAATCTGTTGACATCGAATATAGATTTAGGTATTAGGATGTCATTTTTGAAAGCCTTTGTCTGGAGTGTGGCAATCTATGGAAGTGAAACTTGGACTATTGGTGCAGCAGAAAGAGGAGAATTGAAGCATTTGAAATGTGGTGTTACAGGAGTATGATGAATATCAGATGGGTAGATAGGGTTAAAAACGAAGTGGTATTAAGACGAATGAGAGAGGAGAGATGTTTCTGGCGACTGCTAATGAAGAGAAGAGATACGTTGGTAGGACTCATACCATGACATCCTGGAATTGCAAGCTTAGTTTTGGAAGGAATGGTCGAGGACAAGTCCAAGGTTAGAATATGTTAAAGAGATTGCCTCGGATGTAGTGTGTGGTAGCTATGTAGAGATGAAACGATTAGCTCAGGACAGGGAGGTATGGTTAGCTGCATCAAACCAGTCTAAAGACTGAAGACTCAAACAAATATAGTAACCGTTCCTTCACATGCCAGAACAGCTTCTTGTTTTTACATATAATGCTCTGTTAATTGTACCTACATTTATATACTTGGATTTTTCTGCTCTCAAGTCCTAATGCCAGTAAATCTTCCGTCACTTCACGGATAGATACACGCCTTTTACTATACTCACTTCATCATACCGAAAGTGTTCTCATCTCTTTTCAAAAACTATTCTTCAAGCATAGGTGTGTGTCAGCAACGATCGTAGTTAATTCCGAAACTAGGTACCATTTCGTGCAAAGGTTTTGTTGGTCCATGGGATCGGCAACCTGCACGATTTGTTTATCTATTGATGTACAGCCATTTTCAGTTAGAGCTGGTACTAAACCCAGGGTGTGTTCATGGAACAGGACATGGATGGTCTTCCAAAGGAAAACAAACGCATGACCTATTCTTCATTCCGAGTACATGAAGAGGTCGTTTATACAGATGAAGTTCACTTTGATTCATGCTTTTCAGCGATGTGCCCAAGGTGCAAGAGTCCTTCCTTCAAGCCAACTTTAGTATGACACAACAAAAGCATGTACACTGTTTATTTCTCTGTGAAATGTATTCACGTGCACCAAATAAGTTGTTTTGCTATACTGCAAACATCATTACTCACTTTCAGCAAGATGAATGAAGCATGTGCCTCATCAATGACGATCAAGTGATGTCGTACATTACCTTTTCAACCTTTACACAGTTGTTTGCTCCCTGTTAGAATGCTCACCACATTGGGTGTCCCGTTATTCATATTTAATGTAACGTTAATATAAAGGATGCTATTATGGAAAGTTCGCAAATGACGTGGCACATAACGAAAGAAATATTCGACGCATGTTCCGCGACCTCAAATGCACGTGTGCAGGATGTGCGATCTTTGTTCAAAATCATTTTGTACCTCTGCTGGAAACATCAGTGAAACCGATGATAAAGGCAGTGCGCGATGGCCATTAGCTGAATTGGAAGCGATCGAAGGCAACACAGACTTGACTTGAACAAGAATGAGAAGAAGTGTTTTCTCCATAGTTTAAGTCAGCGCTGGAAACACCCATCGAGCTAAAGTGTATTCATCCATCCGAACCCTCACCAAACCAGAATATCGCGCACAATTCAAGGCCTTACTCAATTCAACACACGTAAAAAAATCCATATTGTAACGGCTATTTGCAATTAAGACCTATACGACCTATAGTGTTTGCTATAAGAACGTAGGCTGTTTCATCAGTGATTCGAATATCAAGATAGGCTATAATGTCATCAGTGCAAAGGGCGTTCAAGATGATCTCCTCAATTACAAATCCAGCTTACATGAATATTAATTGTAATTACAATCGTATGGAATAAGAAAATGCAAATAATAGCGTTAACTATCATCGCAAAGTTATTCCTTACCACAGGGAGTGTTCGAAGTCCAACTTCAGCCTCTGTCGTCCCGTTTATGAATTTCAAATCTCTAGTAGATACAGTACATCTAACTGGTATAATCAAAGTAAATTTGCTAAACAGAACTGGCTCTTATAAGCTTCTTAACAGGCCACTATTACTGGACACGAGGAGACATTTTAGAAATAGAAGAAGGGCTTCTTCGTCATCGCCTAAGCATTCGCCTATCAAAACAGCAATTGATCACGAGTTGCATAAACCAGCTTGTCGTAACAAGTGTATATTCGCCGCAAAGTTATTTCACGTGGAGTCGATGGTCCATGGCAAGGCAATTCTGTTACAATAATTCCATATGCTGGAAGTAATAATGAATCCGTGCACATTCTCACCGTCATCGAGATACATTTATATTCTAAAATGGCTTTTTCAGAACCTGTACATAATAAATCAATCCCGCTGGCAATTGCAGCATTGAAACGCATCATTCAGAGATCAAAACTTCAGCCACAACTTCTGCAAACTGATCAAGGTAAAGAAACTTTCAACGCGGATTTTTCATCCCGTCTGCAAGACTTCGTCATTCGCCATTATTCCACCAATCATATTCTAAGAAATTTAACAACAAACAGGCGGTGGGATTTTAAACCAGGGAATTCTATAGCTGACTCCACTTAATTCAAACCATAGTGACACATAACAACGATCGCGAACCATCGCCACAGATCCACTACTCTTAACGAAAAAAGTATTACGTCCGAGAGTGTTGAAGAGATTGGGGGTTTATAATGAAGTGACAATGAAACGTGGACAAGTGTAGTATTCCAAGATATGCCTGCAATTCTATGAATTCCCTGAACTGTTTCATATTTTGTTTTCTTATCCTCCTTTGAAATGCTTCTCTAAACAGTATACAAAATAAAAATAAGCACGCCTTGAACATATTCTTATAAAAATCACTCAAAGAATAGCTCAACATATTTTAGTGACACTGGAGGGGTTAAAAAAGGTGATTGTAGAGAAACCAACAATTGCTAGTAGTTTGGTGATACTTGCATTTCTTAGTGGCCCGATGTGAGAAGTGGGATGGTCAGAAAAGGCGCACAGTGAGGCACGAAGACGTGCAGCTACATCGGACTGGGGACTTAGTGTGCGTGGTGATGCATACCACAGGGCTCTTAGTACCGCGAGAGTCAAGCCGACCGCTCCCGTCTTCACCACACGATTCAATTAAGCCACAACTTCGTACAATTGATGTTACACCACCGTAACTTTGAGTACAATATTAATTTCGGAGCTCACTTCCCACATGTTACATAACAACGTTTGGTAATAAAATAATAATATACCATAAAGTAGCTTCAAACAATAAGGAGATGAAAATCTAACTGCAATTTTTGATGTTAGATGAAACCTTGTACCAATGGAGTCTTGCGTTGTGGCTCAGAGTGTAGGACGATAGCCTCTGATCCGAAGGGTCGCGTGTTTGATTCCCGCCCGGCTCTTGGGATTTTAAATTTTGATGCTTAATTCCCCTGGCTGGGGGACTAGGCATTTGTAACGTCTTCACCACTCATCATGTACTCATCATGACACAGTTTTCCTGAGTGTGCCAACTTGATAGACTTGTACCAGGCTATGCACCAAAATACATGTATATAAAAACGGAAAGACTGACAAAAGCGCAGCTCAGAACAATGACAGACAATTTGTAAATCACTTAACGTAAATTGTTATTTCTTGTAATTTTGCCAGACTTAAGTGCATTCCCGTACAACTAAAATACTTCTTAACGTTTTTTCTCACAAAATTAATGTCCTCGTTCCAATTGAACATCTTAGAACCTAGCTGACAATTTTAGACTAAGCGTGAGAACTAATTGCTGGTAGCAGGCAGCACAAATTAATGCATATCATTCAGCTTCATTTAGTAGTGTTGAACTTAAGCATATATGGGATAAAATAAATCATTGATTGCCATATTGCATTTTTCTCATCAAACCGTTTTTTATACGTAGTAGGACGAAGTATTGAGAGGGATGCAGATTCCCTTTGTGTCCCACACAGCCACCATATTTACTTAATTTCTGTTAATTCTGTTATATACCGAACGCAAAGTGTCAACTCCTTTTGACAGAAACTGTACATTAACGGCAATGTCATACCCAGTTTTCACGAAAAAGTAACATTAATGGATATATAGAAAATTCTTAGGGCTAATTCATATTTCTTGGGGTATTTGTGTAATGAGGCTGTACCACATAGAGTTGTACCTTGCCTAATTGTAAATCTTAACACTTCTGGCATAACTAATTAACATCTCATTTCACCACACTGGCGGTGTATTAATTTTCCAGGTTACCCGCTGTCACGGGATGTTGAAATTGGGTACGACTGATTCTCTCTCTTATTCTCAATGACCATTGCAACCACAAAGCTACCCGTGAACGAGTGACAATGCTAGGAAACATAACGCAATGTTCATTTGTAGAGACAAACCCTAAATACGGTCTCTTTCGTAGTCTAATTCAATATTTTAATTTTTATGATGAAACCAAAGTTCCATTCCTGGACACTGCTACGAAATCCCTCTGGAAAACGAGGATACATCAGTTGTTTAACTCAAGAATATGTCTACAATTGTATGCAAATCGAAAAGTGGTAGTGGTTTATGGAGCACGAGCTGCCTAGAAATCCTAATAAACCTTTGATATACACTTTATGCCCTCTCCCTTCCTCCTACCTACGGGAGCACTAATTGAAGGCTACACTGGCCAAAGCTCTCTGTATGTTAGTGGTAGTGGTTTACTAGTCCAAGCGGCTTCAGTATTGATGGACTATGTGTTTACCATCCTATGAGCGAACGCAATATGTGCAGAGAATGGTCTCCAAAGTTGGAAGCAAGCCCTCCTTTCTTTTCAATTGATACGATTAAACGTTATTGCATAGCCATAGTTATCGTGGCGTAGATCTTTTGAGTTGCAGTCATTGAGACACTCTATACTTTGCCCGTTTGACCGAAATCGCCAGTAACACTCCGGCATGCATTTTGAAATCAGCATATATCACGAGATCTGGGTCTCAGGGTCTATTGGGGCAAACATAAATGTAAACTGACTAGCTGGTTGATTCCAAAATTAAAGCATCAGTAGGGAAGAAGATGAAATAAAGAAATGTATCAAATAACATTGTTTAAAATGATATTTACAATTTACTTTTCCTTCTCAGACTCCCTTACTAAAATAAATTCCTCCTAGGAAGAAAACGAAACTAAAGCACAAACTTGAAAGAAAAAACACCCTATCTTCTTAGGTTCCTATCTATCATACCATAACATATGAAAAATTTATGCGAAAACCCTTTTAGAATTTAAAAATATATCTACGCTAGCACTGATGTTAAGTGAACAGAAATTAATAGTCCATCTGTCACTTAACCATTAATATAATATTTATCAGATATTGTAATAGTTTCCATGTTTAATTCCATTCCTAAATTGACATCTATGTAATAATTCACGTTTAGAAATAGTTCAAACAATGTCCTTCACATTTTCACCAATCATTTCCAAAATATTATCCAATTCATATGGTTAAGTTACGGTAATATACTTCTCAAAATAGTCTGTATAATCTAAGTTCAATATTTTGTATATGGGGAAATATTTCAAGTCTGTCTGCCACAAATGCATTATCCATCCCCTAAATGCATGTGTTTTTCAAATCCTTTCATGGGTGACAGCTAGAAAATGGGACTCATGGGGTCCATTAAGTGGTTCTGATTTAACAATAACATTGTCACTTGGCATTTGTTCAATCGAATATGTTGTCTATTAGAAACAATGTCATAAGGATGAAGTAAAGTTATTTATAAAAAATAATAAGCAGTCGGAATCATCATGTTCATTTAACCACCATCATGGGATTTTTATAAGGCTGATATAACAAATGGGATTTTATCAACCTCCTGTTTGGTTTACTCTGAGCGTCACAAATAGCAAATTAAGAGCTGAGCCTTTAATTAAGAAATATACAGATGACAAGATGGGTTTATAATTGGAGCAATCAAATATCCCTTCTTTTCTACATACAGTAATTACATAATTACACCTGCATACACCTGCAAATGGGCGATCAACGTCTAACCCTTCTTTTATTTCCAAAGGTTATAGGGATCCTAAGCATTCCCTTAACATTCACATAATTTTCACATAGTTATATAACTCACAAGAGTATTATTAACTACTGAGCCATGTCGTCACATGCTCCTCAATCTAACATACATTTTATTCATTTAAACCGTCTGTCCCTTTGTTATTATATTATTATTATTATTATTATTATTATTGCTTCTCTCAATATTACGGCTCATGACTAGTCATCCGCTCATAAATTCACTCCAATTATACAAAACATGTATCACAAAAGGATTAGCCTTCCACTTATATCATGTGTTTCATGAACATGACGTCATTAACTCAGATTATTATAAACAAATATACTGATTATTATTATTTTCCAAGATCATTCTAATCCATAAATTGTGACGTTCTTTACTAGTTGTTTGAAATAATACACTCCTCATCTTATACAAAAATAATTGAAATTATTATTATTATTATTTGGTTTCATCATAATTATTATCAAGCCTCCGTGGCTTAGGCGGCAGCACGCCGGCCTCTCACCGCTGGGTCCGTGGTTCAAATCCCGGTCACTCCATGTGAGATCTGTGCTGGACAAAACGGAGGCAGACAGGTTTTTCTCCGGGTACTCCGGTTTTCCCTGTCAAAATTTCATTCCAGCAACACTCTCCACTATAATTTCATTTCATCTGTCATTCATTTACTAATTGCCCCAGAGGAGTGCGTCAGGCCTCGGCAACCGGCACAGTTCATATCCTCGCCGCTAGAAGGGCGCTTCATTCATTCCATTCCTGACCCGGTCGGAGACTGGAAGCAGGCTGTGGATTTTCATTTTCAATCACAATTAATCATTGCTAACCATCATTGATCACCTTCAAGTCTCCATAGACCTGGCATTACCATCACCACTTAATGAAGTTTACCTCATGAAAAAGTTTACGAATTCATTCCACTCATCTTCAATTAACATTAATCATAGGTAATATATTTTAATGATTCTCAAATTATCGTTCAACGTCTATTATTTTATATCACATTAAATATTTACTTATCAGACCTATCAGCCTAATCATAGAAAATTATTATTATCATTTACAGTCCTTATTATTCCTCAGGTTATTATTATTATGATGATAATAATTCCAGAAGTTACTATTATTAAGTTTTTAGTATGCTGATTTGCAATTATTATTATGATTATTCTAAAATTGATAATTACCAAAATTATTATTATGATAAACTTATCATAGAAAAATCTGATTCAATAAACCTGGATATTTATTATTAATATTAATCTAAATTTCAACTATTCATTACTCAAACAAATAACTCAAATGCCACCACAACCAGTGTTAAATGGTCCAAAATCCATAACATAACAAATGTAGCGACTCCATAAAAGCGCCATTCAAAACAAAACCAGCATCTGTCATATCTCTCGTAAGTCACACCTGGACTAATATATGGTGCCCTCTACCATAAATTATGCAATTTAACCATCGAATTTCTTCATAAACTGTAGTCGACAAAAAAGTGGATTCTGGTCCTAATTTATGTAATTACGTTGGCTAACGACACGTGCATAAAACGCGTATTGAAAAGTGCGGAGAAAAATTGTTCCGAGAAGGGTTTGAATGAAAGGTCTTGCAAAGTTAATGACAACAAGAAATATTAATATAACGATCTAGCTAACATTTTCAGATGGTGGTGACCGGTTCAAGTGGTGGCGAATCCATTTCCGTGCAGATGGTATAAGCATTCCTGGCAAGCGATAATAAGTACCCGGATAGCCACAAATATGACCACCGCACCACAACCAAACGGTCCGGTCCAGTGCTACCGAACATAGGCTACCATCCTCCCCTGCTCGTTTAATGTTCTGTTCCATCAGGCGATTCATATTGTTCTTCGTGGTTTGATTATGTTGACGATTAACAGATATGTCCATAATGACGAATTCCGAACACGTCACACTTATGACTTTTGCCATTCGTGGTCCCGACAACGAACTTTCCGCGTTTTCACGACAGTCACTCAGATTTTCAAAGTGAAACAAAATAGTTCATCAATTTTACTGTGTTTTAGCATGTACTGAAGATGATAGGCACAGACACTTGAGCAGCGATATCATCTTCCATGAGCATTTCCTGTTCTGCTATCCACTGAACTATCGTCACCGTGGCCTACTGTGGTTAATGAGTATTGCTCTGATGTCATTAGAAAATGGCGAGAAAGTGCAGCAACAATATAAGCGATTTGCAGCTAATGTTCGAGTAACTGCACCAATTACTCAAACTAAATGCCATCTGTCTTTATGAAAGCTAAATATCACGCTTAGCGTGTCAAGTACTCCAGACGCACTTGGTGTGAGTTGTTTACCACTCGGAATGTCACTGAGTTTGACTCATACTTCACGACTTGAGTTTACACTAACCTTGGCTCGAAAACAACTAAGTTCCCACACTCCTTCACAGCACTGCTATGCACTCTGCTCCACTTTATCAGACTTCCTTATCGTGTGTAATTTACTGCACAACCAATAATGCTGGACTCCGCACAACTGACCCCTCTCTCTGCAGTCACAGCCCTTCTTATCGCCCTGGTCGGCCTTGAGCGTTGCGTCACGGACATGCACAGCATATCTTCTTCTTTTTGCGTTTTGCCCATTATAGAGCGCGCTTGAACTTGTTTTTCGGCTTGATGATATTCGTCTTCCTATCTTCCCAAAATCTCTTCATGAAGTCACTGTGCTGCTTCTTCCGTTCTTCTGTCCACTTGGTTCCAGTCCTGCCACTAGTTTTCACCCTAAACTTGTGCTTTGTTACTGCGGTCCTGAAGACTTTGCGGTTTCTCAGAATATTTTCTCCGATGTTCAACCCTTGCAGGTCCTCTCTTGATTCATCCAGCCAGGCTATCCTTGACTTCTGAGAATTTATTACATTGAATAACCTTTTTGTAAGTCTATAATCGTCCATCCTGAAGAGGTGCCCATAAAATGTTAAACGTCTTCTTCGTACAGTGTTGCGGAAACTATCTGTGTGACGGTATAGATCTGAATTTCGTCTTTTAATCCATATTCCGTTTTCTTGTATGGGATCGAATATTTTTCTAAGAATTTTACGTACTTGCTTTTCTATATTTGCAATTTTAGAATGACCTCCTAAAGCTATGGTTTCTGAAGCATATAGAGCATCCGGTAGTACAACTGTATTGTAGTGTTTCAGTTTTGCATATGTGACATTACTCTTTTATTATAGTGATCCCATGTTAGTCTGAATGCTCTATGAAGTTTTGAGGCTCTTTCTGTGTTAGCCAAACTGTCCAATCCTGAAGGAAGAATTATTTCTCCTAGGTATTAAATCACATATATTAAATCACATATTTTTCAAATACTTCTTCTTATTCCAAAATGATATTCTACAAAGATCACAGGAAAATATAAGCTTCATTCTCGTGTTGTTCTAATTGTTCCATTCTGTCTATTCTTCGTTAATATTATTCAAAATATAATATACTGTCTTGCCACTAGCACTCCAATGTTCACTCATGCTGCCACCTATAACACGGTCGCCTAACACGGCTAGCGCATGTTTCAAAAGAGTGGATCGGCGCGGCCTTCAAAAATCGCGAACAGCATTCGTGGACAAAATCACATAATCCACATCGTGAATTGGGCAAAATACGTTCTGTTTAACACTGCCATCTACCGTGTGACTTGTGACTAAGTTGTGGGTAGTTTTATTTTGAAACCACCAAATGTGATTCGAGAGCTGCTGCCCTTCAGCCATCCAATCTACTCTTCCAGGAATCGAACTCATAATCTCAATATCACGAGGCGGACACTCTACCACTGACCCACCAAGGAAGCTTCTTCAAACAATGATGTTCTGTAGAGGATGCCAAATATGAAAAGGATATCTTCATACAGTGGTCAGTAAGACAAAAGATGCATTGTATAGTTCATGAAATTGATGATTACCGAAGAGTAGCATAAAGTGGTATGAAGTGGTCGAGGTGTTGTTAAGGTTCGTTTAAGAGTATGTGAATACAGCACGCGGTGCATTTTTCATCTGGGTTTCTCAATATATTAGGTGGTTAATCAGCTCTTTAGGAGCGTATCTGAAGGAGCTCGCGAAGATGTAAAATTTAATTTTCATTTCCAAATATCGGGTTTATTAGTTAAGCATATTTTTTCTTTTAACGATAGGGTGTTGCTATATAATCTATATGGCAATATCTCTCAACTTTACTAACTGTAGAATGATCATAAATGAGCAGATGTGTCTTGTCTGACGGATATATGTATACATTCACTCTTACCACCTAACATTGACAATAAGGTTTCAAGTACCTAAACTGAACGAGAATAAAGCTTTTTACTTGTCTTGAAGTCATGAAATGAACTCTGATAGTCTGTTTAGGTCAATAAATACCGTAAGCCTCACGCCACTCCTACAGAGAGGCACAAGACACACTGATGCGTGCAGGCAATCAACAATATCCCAACTCGACCTTGACTTGGTTTTGAGGAATAAAGGGTAAATGCTCTACTTCTAGTCCCCTGGACTTTTTTCGAACCCTAGTCATGATGATCTCTTGCCACGCTAGCCTACTTGAAACCATTCTATGTATCTTCTACTTCCAAGTTCAACTCAAGACCAACGGACATTATATACAAAAACTCCATTTTACTGTGTTTTAAATGTCTGGACGTCCGTCTGAGTTTGCGACCAGTAGGGGTGAGGATAATCTGTGACGGTATGATATATGTAAAATCTAGTTATTGGTGTACTCCTGTCGACTTGAAGATGTTTGTTCCCAGACGATCTTTAGGAAGGATGTATTTGAGTTCTCTAAATGTACAATAAGTGGTATGATAATCAAAAGAAATTAATTATAAGTTTATTTTTAGTACCTGCACTTTTAAGAGGTAGACTGCGTATTAGAACATTAAGCAAGTTAGTGACCGTGAGGAGGATTTATGTTCCAGTTCACATATCTTACTCCACATCCGAGCACATCATGGCTCACCAGGACCCGACTTTCAATGAAATAATATATGTGTTTGGAATAGAATGCACCAACTTAAAATTATTCAGAATTAAAATTTGCATTGCCACAGTCCTTATCAGTTAAATGAATCTTGCACTATTCAGAGTTGCATGTCTGTTTAATCGCACATTCTGTTATAAAATAGACAGTTAAGGTTTTATTTAATATTGATGCAACTCTCTTTTTTATAACAGAGTGAGTTTCCACTGACGTCCATACACATCAACTCTCCCTTATTTTAAAATCGATACCCCTCTGGCAAAAACGATGCTCTACAAAAAAAAAAGTGCACCACTATGCATAATTTTGCCATTTAATTGTATTCCACGAACATTAATATTTATTTATCGTATGGCTTTTAGTGCCGGGAGTGTCCGAGGACATGTTCGGCTTGCCTGAGTCTGTAGCTGCTTCCAGCGGACACCCTAAAGGGTGAGCTACAAGTTCCGTTCAATTTCAAGTAGTTCCAACTTTCACCACCAGATATCAATGATACCTAGTGCTGAACGTTGAAACTTTGATAGAGCGTTCTGACGAAATCTAACCTAACAATTTTGCTTTACACAAGTTCAGTCTGTGAAAGGATCTTTTACATGCAATAAATCTATGACATGGGACCGCCGGCATTACTTCCCCTCTGAAGGAAGGCATACTGAAGGATTTTTAACGCTCTTAAAAATCCGACGACTTCGGCCGGGTTTGAACCCGCTATCTTGGGCACAGCAGTTCAGCATGCTACCGACTACGCCACCGAAGCCGCTTTCCACGAACAAAATTGGCTATATTGAAATGTAACCTTCATTTCATCTTTGGACTCAAGTCATATTTCTACAGTACTTGTTGAAGCAGGTACATTTTCAATTTTAATAGCCATTCCACTGCAGGCTACGATATTAAGGACGCGCTTTTCTTATTGGACATGAATTCGTTGAAAACCACATGGACATGGGGCCAGGCTATCTCTGTATTCAGAAGAAGATCGAACCACACAATAGTACGTCGTTTCATTGGTTTTCCGAGGTTGAAATATTAGGAAGGATTTTTCGGTGTTGCTTAAGTGATCTATTATTAGGATATTTTCATTCGGTCAACACGAATGTATCCAATTAGATTGGGTGGGGAGTTACAATTAATTTCCTTGTTCCTGATATAAAATACAGTATATGAATTATTTAAACACTTAATGAAACGTTTCTCACACAAATGTGGGATTAATTAGATGAGTAGTTCCGTTCGTACAGCGGGAGAATGGTGATTGAAGTGAAATGGACACCAGTACAGGAACTTCGAAAAATCAGCCAAGTCTACAAAACCTCATTATCAACTTAGTTAAATTTTATTATTTGATCAAGTGATTACTTCAACTAACCAATTACAAAGCTCATTACGTATTTTGATATTAATGGTTACTAACAAAATAGTTATCATCGCAATCACTTCAAAATCATGCTACGGTAGAAGTTAACGATTCTAAAAGTGTTCAAAATTAAACACAAAAATGTACTATGAACAAAAGCAACGCAACACTTGGAGAAATGGAATAGACTAACGGAATAAAACAATAGGTCATAAAATAATCTGACTTTACAAAGTTTAATCTTTAAGTACACGCGCTGTTGTATAAAGCACACCAGGCGTACTAAAGATGATATATTTTTGGTTGTAATGTTTCTGCAGGGGGGCTGCGTGGCGCAGTCGGTAGAAGCGCTGAGCTTCTAACTCTATGGGAGTGGGTTCGATCCCCACCCAGGTAGTGGATTTTAGAAATAAAACTACCACTTTCGGAAACGCAAATGGCCCTGGGGTTCACTCAGCCTACACCAGAAATGAGTACCAGGGTAATTCCTGGGAGCAAAGACGGCCGGGCATGGAGCTGATAACTTCATCCCATCTAGTGCCGATGTCACAAAAAGTAATAGGCTCTACCTTCCACTACTCCTAGGACCTCCATGGCATGTACGGAGTTGGCTTCTAATGTTTCTGCAGGCTGTAAGGTGCCTTGGAACCTACCTCTAAAATGTTTCCAAACGACTACAAGCAGTGTCGTTCTTGCCGGATTCGTTTATACACAGGAATACCACAAACATTGAGCTGTTGCGTGTATGGTGAAAAAAGGTCACCACGCATGTATCTATATAAGTATAATATTGATTCGGTTATTTAGCTCACTCTTATTGTTTAAATCATATTTTAATAGAATTAGAATCTATTTCCGTGTGTCGTACGGTTCTGTGTTTTCAGGGCTTGTATACGAACTGAACATCCGAAGCGACTTACTGAAGAGGAAATATGTGACGCTATAGTGCTAGCAGAATCAGAAGAAGTTGGATGAGACGCAGATACTTCCAAGGAAGAATTTATAGAGTAAAATTATCACGATACAGAATATCCTTAACTATTCTGCATGTAGAACAGTTGATTTAATGTGTTTACTAAGATAAAATGTTTAAGCTAAGTGATTTCGTAACATTATTCCCTTGGTGTAAAAAATTCACCACGCGTGTAGTTATTATATATTAATAGGTGCGTGTAGTTAAAGGTTAAGAAAAACATCTTTGTAGCTTAGCAAAAGTAAATACTACAGTATTGTACATAAATGTTATGTACGGGCCCTCTCCACCGAACCTAAATTAAGTCTGAGTGAGCAGGATCAGATGATGTCTGTTTGACGAACGAAACTAGTCATCGATTTGAACCCCCCCCCAATTTGTGTGAGTAGTGTTCGAATAATTTATGTATTTTTTCAGTCACTAAAAAATAACTTTAACTCCTCGTTCAGTCTAATTGGGTACACTCCTGTTAACCATCTGAATACAGTAGCTTCTACTAATAGTATTCTGAGTTTTCAAATTTCAACTTCAGGGGAATGCTGGGCGGTACGCTCTAATAGGCCACGGCCGTTATATTCCGAACTCCTTTCTCAGATTCGTTCATCTTCATACATTTAATCTCTCAATAATTCCTCTGAGAAGGTTGGAATTAAACTAAGCATATTGCCGGAAAACAGTCCACTACCAAGTAAAATCATTTAAATTCTGTAGAGACGGTTATATAATGGGGTTAGGACACATCCTTTACAAACCAACGATCTATCCTTGATCTAGCATTCAAAATTTCCCTCCTGAAGTCTGTGTGAACGTCTCTTAATATTATGATAATATCATTGAGCATGAGGTTTTTGAATAACAAGTCCCACGTCGAGCAAGAAGAACGGTAATCTTGTGGCTCTCAAAGGCTAATGGAACATGGCGCTTTATGTGAGACAATTAGGCTGCTGAAACGGCTTCGTTTTAACCCGAGACGCGCGTCGTAACTCCTTTAGCTGCTGGCGTCGAGTCCAAATATATTTGTCTCTCGACAGGAGTGTGGTGTCAAAAGTAATAACCCACGGTTGAGATGCTCTTCCTCGCCCCATACACGTCAACACAGACGCTATTCTCCAGTTCTACTCCGTGGAATTCATTGTTTTCATACGTTATGTGGACAGGCATGTACTGTATATCTACAACGCATTCACGTCATGGATTCATTGGTTGATAGGTAGGGAACCTCTGTAAATTTGTTCGGATCCCGCACCGTATCCGTGTGCATTAAGTCACGCATCACGACTGCAGGGGGAACTCGAAATCCATTAATATCCCGGTTCAGGCAGGTACCAAGTTGAATGTGGTTTGCTTTTGCACTCCCTCCAAGTAAATGCCGAGATACCACCTTATTTGAAGTCCCTGGAATTTTGCGGAGTACTAAAACCTACAAATACAAACTCTTGTACAGTAACCGCAGAAAGTACAGTACGTTATGAAACCAAGCCGACACATACTTAACAACAACGGAATGAGACTGGCTGCGCGGCTCATTGGTAACGTTCTCGTCTGCTGTGCCCTAGGTTGCAGGATCAAATTTTGTCGCAGCCAGTTAGCATTTGAGGGTGAGCAAACTCAAGGGAGCCGTGTCAATTGATTTACTGGCACGTTAAAGATCCCCTTTGGGACAAAATTCCGGCACCCCGGCGTCCCTTAAAGCCGCAGTTGTCTAAAGGGACGGAACACCATTATTATTATTATTATTATTATTATTACACTCGAATGATGACCTAAACACCTAAAATCAATTAACAGCAGACAATTTGATCTAAATAGATATTCTTAAGTCCAACAATATGTATCTTGATAACTTGATGCAGAACGAAGCGTCTCTTTAGAATTTTCGAAAACATACAATAAATATGCAACAACAATTTCTAGAGCAATACCAGAAAAATAAACAAGTAGTTCCGTGTAGAAATAAATAGCCTATTTTCGTACATCCTACATATGTTAACTGCCTGTATCAACAACAAACAAGAAGTTATGTGACGAACTAAAGAACCTACTTTTCTTAAAATTTAAGATTCATGCCAATAATTAATCTATATGGATCTATCTAGAATAATGACGAAATTAAGTTGGTAATATAGACATTTCTAATTAGTTCGAAATACTGTATACCTGGCATAATGTAGCCTAATAAAGCACTACTGTTGGCAGCCCTGGTGACTGAATATATTCTTAGATCCATTTCTTAGGGTACAGAATACAAAATGTGGTTGAAGTCCAATGCATAGCATGGACGTTACATGCAGTTAAACATTGGATCTAACAGCGCGCGTAAAATCATGTTGGCAACAATGACATACATGTATTGGTCAGAAATAATCTGAAATAATATGATCTATTGTTGTGACAATTTTGAATGAAATCCATTAGTTAGTATAGAAGTTACATGAATTTAAAGTTGGACGTCTCAGCAAGCTTAGAATCATGTTGGTAGCACTGACGTATATATGTTACTCCACATTAATATAGAATGTCAGGTACTATACGTGTGCATAGTATAAAATTGTCGGCTTGCATACTTTCTGGTATATGGGTATTTGGATTAAAACAAATTGAGAGCATTTATTAACAGTTGGTAGCCCTGGTGGCTCTTAAGAATACGCCCAGTAATATACGTTTATGTACACATAGCACATGCGAAATTTGGTTGAAATCCAATTGATGGTGTAGAAGTTATATGCATTTAAAATTTGGACCTATCAGCAGGCTTATAATCATTTTGGCAACACTGCCATGTATGGCCTCCTGAAAATTAAACTGCAATATTATTATCTATACGTGTGCCAATTTTGAAATAGCTCCGATTCATACCTTCCAAGATATACAACATGGAGCTCAAATTTCAAATGCGATGTTTCAGCAGTTGGTCGCACTGACATCATTTTCAAATATGGCCATGTAATATTCAGGTACATATTTTGTTTCGTTTGCTACAGCCGTTTAGGAGTTGATAGGGGGGGGGACACAAACACAGCCAACCAGACAGACAGACAGACAGAAAGACAGACAGTCAGACAGACAGACACACATTTGCCCGATCTCATAAGTCTACTTGTTCCTCATTTTTGCAAAATGTGAAAAGTAGGCTAACAAGAAGTTCCGTGACGAACTAAAGAGCCTACTTTTCTTAAAATTTAAGATTCATGCCAATGATTAATCTATATGGATCTATCTAGAATAATGACGAAATTAAGTTGGTAATATCAAAATTTCTAATTAGTTCGAAATACTGTACACCTGGCATAATGTAGCCTAATAGAGAACTGCAGTTGGCAGCCCTGGTGATCGAATATATTATTGGTTCCATCTCCTAAGGTACAGAATACAAAATTTGGTTGATGTCCAATGGATAGCATGGACGTTACATGCAGTTAAACATTGGATCTAACAGCGCGCGTAAAATCATGTTGGCAACAATGACATACATGTATTGGTCAGAAATAATCTGAAATAATATGTTCTATTGTAGTGTCGATTTTGAATTAAATCCATTAGTTAGTATAGAAGTTACATGCATTTTAAAATTGGACCTATCACCAGGCTTCGAATCATGTTGGCAGCACTGGCGAAGGCCTATATTAGTTACTCCAAATTAATCTAGAATGCCAGGTAATATACCTGTGCAAAGTTTAGAGCTATTGGCCTGCATACTTTCTGATATTTTGATATTAGGGTAACAAAAATAGAGACAGTATTTATTAACAGTTGGCAGCCCTGGTTACTCGTAAGAATCGGCATAGTCATAACTGTTTATGTACACATAGAACATACGAAATTTGGTTGAAATCCAAATGATAGTATAGAAGTTGCTTGTATTTAAATTTGGACCTCTCAGCAGGCTTAGAATCATGTTGGTAGCACTGACGTATATAAATTACTCCAAATTAATGTAGAATGTCAGGTATATACGTGTGCATAGTTTAAAGCTGTCGGGTTGCATACTTTCTGATATATGGGTATTTGGACAAAAAAAATTGAGAGCATGTATTAACAGTTGCCAGCCCTGCTGGCTCTTAAGAATACGCTCAGTCATATCTGTTCATGTACACATAGCACATACGAAATTTGGTTGAAATCCAATTGATATTGTAGAAGTTATATGCATTTAAAATTTGGACCAATCTGCAGGCTTATAATCATTTTGGCAACACTGCCATGTATCGCCTCCTGGAAATTAAACTGAAATATAATTATCTTTACGTGTGCCAATTTTAAAATAGCTCCCATTCATACCTTCCAGGATATCCAACATGGAGCTCAAATTTCAATTGCGATTTTTCAACAGTTGGTAGCACTGACATCATTTCCAAATATGGCGTGAGATATTCAGGTATAGATCTATTCTCCTAACAAATTTTGTTTTTATTGCTGCAGCCGTTTAGGAGTTGATAGGGGGGGGGACACACACACACAGCCAGACATACAGACAGACAGAAGGACTGACAGACAGACAGACAGACAGATAGAAGGACAGACAGACAGACAAACATTTGCCCGATCTCAAAAGACTACGTTTTCCTCATTTTTGCAAAATGTGAAAAGTAGGCTAAAAAATACAGTTTGATTGTCGTAATAGATTCGTAGATATTGAGAACCGTCTGAATATTTCGGATGGTCGCCATGTTAGATTTTTATGTATGAAGGACTTAGAGATATGTACTCTTACATGAAGATTATTGTGCAAGTGTATTATTCAAACTTCAATCGCATGATTAAGACACAAGAAATGAAAACCAGATTTTAAAATTTCGCACAGCTACCATCTTGTGGTTATGAAAACAATTGAAATAAATTAGATGCCAATGGATTACAATTTGTAAAAGCATTTACCTTACCACGTTTTATTGCGCACGGATGGTTAAATAGCGAGAAAAGTCCATTTAAATATTTATATTTCGCGTCGCCACCATGTTGGATTTGTGCTCACCAGGTTATTGAAAGTCCCATAGGCGAACTCATGTTCATAGCCTCTATCAACATACAAAATGTCAGTTTTATTGCTATAATAGATTAAGAGATATTGAGAACCGTCTAAATATTTTGGATGGTCGCCATGTTGGATTTTTATATATGTAGGCCATGGATTTATATACTATTATATGACGATTATTGTGGTGTTTGAAGCCATATTTTCAGTGTTGCCTTAGTAAACAAGAGTTTAGTGCTTTTCAGTCGGTCAACACGAATGTACCCAAAAGAGATGGGTTATGCCCTAATCCTGAAATAAATTACATGAGATTAATAAAACACTAGGATGACCAGTTTCGATCGTCAAGCGATCATCATCAGATCCAATACACTTAGGCTATAAAATCTATGTTTGAAATACAGGTGAAAATATTTACAATATGTACAATTATTTAGTTGCAGTATTGGTACTGCAACTGTCAGTGTATGCTAAATGCAGTATATATGTTAGGTGAAATGCTAAATGGTGATGGCTATCCGGAGATTGTACTTTAGAGAGATTATATGGTTGTAAACTATGGTTAAACTATAAAATTTTAGGCTAACTACTTATCTGATTGTCTTCCGTACTACAGCTATTCGCAGTTTCCGTGCTCACTTGAACTCGCTGTGCGGTCGACTGCGGTGGTTATCTTAACGACTGGTTTTTCCCTGCCTTCCCCCCCTGTCCCTACGTGCTGTGGGGAGTGATCGCGATGTGTTTATGTGAGGTGTTGCCAACCTAGATAAGATGTATGTTATTGAATGAGGTGGATCTACAACTATTAAAGACCGTGGATTAGTCCTCGCCACGCGTGGAGCATAACCCATTCGAACTAAGCGTTGACGGTCTTATGAGGACGTCCCGGCACCTTTAATACTGCCTTTAATATGGGCCTAGGTTTATTGCAGAAGAAAAGTACATCGTACACCTGATCCAGATAACATTTACCTATTAAAAAACCCCTAATTTCCCCCCTTTTTTTATCTAGCTTGGCTGTGTCGCTAAATTGTGTTTTGTTTCCGACAGGGTGTGTTTTTTAGTAGCGTGAAGAGGGGTGAGCTCTCCATGAACGTGTGTTCATTTAGATTGTTGGGATTGTTTCGTTTGGCTAGGTGTATCTCGATTGCTTCCTTTATGTCAAGAGCTCTGCCTTTCGATTCGTGATGGATTATTTTAAGGTCCGACTCTATGTTGGTAAAGCTATGCCCTGCGTCACACATATGTTCGCACACGGCTGAATGTGTTCCGTATCTTATCGCATTTCTATGTTCATTATAACGTGTGTCTACTCGCCTTCCACTCTGCCCGATGTAATTAGCTTGACAATCGGTGTCTTGGCACGTTATAGAATATACCCCTGACCTTGAATACGGGTCACGTTTATTTAGATTACTATTTAGGAGGTGCCTAGCGGTTGTGTTTTTCGTCGTGAAAGCTATCTTTATGCCTTGCTTTTTGAATAGGATAGTGATTTTATATGTATTCGCATTCACATAGTTGAAACGCGCAAATTTTTTCTCATTACTGTCCGGTTTGGGAATCGTTTTATCTTTATTTTTATGTTTGGCTATAATTTGATTTATTTTGCTTGGCGAGAAGTTGTTTTCCTTTGCTATTTGCATAATAGTTCTTATTTCCTTATTATAGTTGTCTTTTGACATGGGTATGTTTAAAGCCCTGTGCACCATTGAATTGAAACCCGCTAGTTTGTGCGTACTGGGGTGATTAGACTGATTGTCGATTGCATGCGAGGTTTGTGTTGCTTTCCGGAATATGGAATATGAAAT